>JAHWFP010089856.1:0-11188 GCA_023313725.1 Lithobius niger
AAATATCAAATAAGGAATAAGGAATAAGTAACCAACTTGACGTTGGTTCAGATTCCTAGAAGAATGTATGACAGGAGCGTGAAGGGTGATCTTCCTTTGAAGTTGCCGCCATCCGACCTCATGGGACGTTCTTGGCCGTGTTTTGCTCATTGCAATTGTATATAATGCAATTGTTAAAACAATTACGAATTATTGGAGGAGGCGGTAGGCGCCGTAGAAGCAAACAACCTGGCCAGCAGCGGCGTACGTGGCCTGTGATTTTCGGCCGATGGCGGTTGCTTGGCGTGGAAGCGCACACTTCTAGTACACCTTAGTTAGCACCACTGAAAAGCAATTGCTGCCTAACACCTCGTTAACGGTATTTGTGTGTGTGTGTGTGTGTGTGTGTGGAAATATAATATTTCCTAATTGTATGGCAGGTAAACTGATTTTATTGTTATTCTGATAACGTTGTAGTAAGATTTGAAATCGCTAGTTTATAGCAAGGCTGGTTGAGGTAGATGAGAGCGAGCTTGGCTGCTTGCATCTCAGTTTGCCTCTAGGTTAGTTACCACGTCTTCCATGCGGGGGCGCGGTAAGTTGTGAATCATAAGCGACCGGCTGCTGAATCTTTCTGGGCCGGCTGATTTGTGTCGTCACATGTTGTTTCGTCTCACCTCATGACTGCAGGTAAGTTTATTAACAAGCATGCAGTGATTTGTTTATAATTAATCTGTAAACAGATGATAAACATGATCTGTAAAGACTGATATGGTTGCTAACGTATATAAAGTTAGCGAGAAACCTTCGTTCGTAGTTTGAATTGTAGCGTACTTTGTGCTTTCCTGCGGTTTCATTCTCGGAATTGGTTTGAAATTGTTTATTTACACGTAGTTCATTAAATATGATTTACGATTTAAGTACAGGAAAATGTGACCTGGATTTTGTTTTCCTCGTTGTTAACTCTGGTTGATTCTCCAAGGGTGATCGTTTCGTAGTGCGGGGGGATTTCCATGAATCGGCCAACACTTTACTTTTGGCCGGCTCATGGTATCAAATTGTACCAGTTGTGCCCATTCATTTTTGCGTTTGCTTATTTTGGAGCAGGAATGTGTATGCTGACTGCATGCAATCTACTAATATGACGATTCTAAGTAATGACATAGAGGGTCGCCAATTGATTTAAAAGGCCGTGTCTCTGGTCCCAGTGACGGGATCCAAGTTCTGGTCTCGGTGAATGTGTTGAAAACTAAGCCGTGATCTTGTTAAACTAAAGTGAATATAGTCTGCCTTATCACACGTAAACCTAACTCAACCCAAACCAAACCTAAACTAATCCACGTTTTCCTAAAAAAAAAAAAAAACGGAACCACTTCCACAGAGGCTCCAAGCTCGTCCACCATCGATCTGTATGTGTGAAGGTTATACTGTCGCCATTGGTGTAAAAGGTAAATCAAGGTCGCCGTTCACGAAAATGATGTCAATTTTTTTCCAAATTACGAGCCTCGCTCGCGCTGTCGCGCTCGCTGCGGCTAACTACATAACATCAGAAAACGCAACCAAAAACTTAGCCGGAAAACTTCATGCGACGGAATCTAGATAGGTCGGCCATCTTGCTTGGAGCTTCTGCGGTAGTGGAACCAAAAAAACTATGCTTTTTGTGTTTGCCGGGATCCATACCCTCAGAGCTTCGGTCCTGGCAAAGCGTCCAAGATAGACATGAAAGAGTTAGGAACCAACGGAGACTAAAGACCGCTTTAAAGACACTGCAGAGTTCAAAAACCAACCCTGTTGCTATTTTTGCTGCCTTCAAGATTAAAAAAAAAAAGGTTTTGTAGTATTTAAGTTAGCCTACATGATTTTTAATGAGCGTAACAAAAACACGTCATGCAGCTCTTCGTGCACCTTTAAGTGCAAAAGAAAAAAAACACCTTTAAAGGTACTTAAACCAAGCCCTATTCACTCGCTCCGAAATCTAGCCGCGGTAGTCCAGAGTACTCGCAATCAAAACGTGGTGTGCCATCCGGCCACAACCTGTTGTCTCCAACTACTTTCACACAAATCCAAGATGGTGGCGACGTGCAATCACCAAGTCTAGCTTCACGACCACAGAACAGTACAACACGAAACAGTTCGTCTAAATTATCTTCTTTATCATTAGAAATTAGAATTGCAGTTTTATTTTTGTCCACGCGTGTCCCGCTAAAATTTACGCGATTTCTAAAACTGAAATTGTAATGAAGTTAGCCGCTAGTTGAGTTTCGATATTTCGTAGCTCGCTTTCCATAGTCGAAACCGAAACGGCATATAACGCCGCCACAGTAATGACGATAGAGCTGTAGTCTCAGTCACTTCCGCTGTTGTTGGCTTGGTACTCTCGTGGCGAATTTGAGAAACTAGAGAATTCTGGCCTGAGTTTTGCACGCGTTGCTTGAGCGGCAAGTGTAGCAAGTGGATTATCCCGTAACGAAGGGTAGTTATTAATCCAAGCTTAAACATGTCTTGGAAATGCGTTCGTGCTAATGTTGATTTTGGCATGTCAAAGTTCCTATGCACTACCTAGTAGTCGCAAAGGCATGCACAATGCCATTTTTTGAACGGACCAGACAAGCCACAGGCTCCTATTATTGAGTGAAAATTTGGCTTGTCCTCGAGCACCTGGGAGCAAGCTGTAAAGGTTAACACAACTGCTTCTAGATGACACCACGCTATCTTCGTACGATTTTCATTCGGTGGTATTATAGTACCTCTTCAAGTTGAATATTTCCTTTTTTTTGTCTTTTTAGCTTCGATAAGTAGCCTATGTGTGAGAATAGCTAGCGTGTACCCTATATGTTGACATTCAGTTACTCCTCATTCCTTCTGTCTAAAGAAATTCTTAGTTTTAGCTACTACCTTGCTGCTGCTGTGAAGTGCAACAAGGTCGTACTTGGACGGGTGATGTGTCCTGTACAATTGGCACCTTATACCTTTTCAATAATAAAATTTTAAAAGAATTTTATTAACTGAAAGGAATACTAACCCTCACTTTCAATTTATTTTACTGGTAGCTAAGACCCTGAAAACCCTTTTAAGACTCATAAAATCCCGCTTGCCTTGATAATAACGTCAAAATTAATAAATACAACTGTCTTTTAGGCCACCTATCCTAGCGAGAAACGGTGTGAGCACGCGCCACGGAGGGTTGCGACGTAATTTTTCTTGGGTGCAGTTGCGTCCTTCTTATGTTGAGCGAGTCAACTGTATTTTGTTTCTGGCGCTAGCGCAGGTCACACAGATAGATGTGGAGTCAGTACGAAAGATGACGTCGAGTTGCACGATTCGAAACATGATTTTCTCCAGCCACTGGGAGTAAGGCAAGCGTCATCTGCTAAAAACGCGCTTTTTAAAAGTTGTACGGCTTAATCACTAACACCTATTGATGTCGGATGCCAAACTTTAATTTCAGTATCTAAACTAACGATAAAAAAATATCTTCGTTCAAGGGTTTAGTATTTCTTTAAAAGTAAAAAAAAAAACTTTCTCCTAAATCAATTCGATACGTTTACAAAACAGACACGAAAACTCACTTCAGTTGCTGACCTTGTTCTTCCTACCTAATAATCTACAGGGGAATAAAAGTAAAAACAATATTCTAAAACAATTTAAGCTAATCACGAACATGTGTGAGTAGACCAAGTTATTTGTAACAGATTTGCAAATTGCAACCGTATGAAAGAAAGAATTTTTTTGTTAAGGTAGGCCTAGCTGTGTTTAAAAAAAAAATGGTGTTGGGGGATAACTTTAATAGGCCTATTATAATACAAAATATATATAAAAAGATGAGCTTAGTTCAGTTCTTAGTTCTGTCATGCAACCTACTTTGAGCTTGTAAAGTTGATGTAACTGCAGGTGGTTTGTTTAGCAGTCCATGGTAAGCCCATTTTTGCCAGAGTCGAAGATCTCCTATAAAAGCTTTCGGCCCGGGCCGGCTGCTATCTCTTTACCTCAAGCTCCCGTTTAAGAAGTCGCTCCTTCTCTCCTTCCAAGCCTTCGCCCTGAAGATCCCTTCGTGTGCAAGTCCTTCGCCCTCACGATCCTTGGCCCTAACGTTGCCCCTTCACTCGAAGCCACTTCGCCCCGAAGGACTGCATCTTGCCATAAGAAGCCTTCGCCCTAAAGGCCTGCATCCAACCTAAGAAGCCTTGGTCTGCAGACCCTTCGCCTCGCATCCTGTGCTTAAGGAGCCTTCGTTCGGCAGATTATGTGGCTAGACAGATGGACTCAACGGCTGTACATAGATCTCCTTCACCTCCGTCGAGCCCTTCCCCGGAATACCCAAATTCGTCGTTTGCCCATCTCCCCATGACTTCCATCATCTTCGGCTGTCAGAATAAACTCTACTCTTACTTGTCTCTACCATCCGGACAACAACACCTTTCGACTCCTTCGGCGACAAGAAAGCCTTCGACCTCAACGGCTAGAGAAGACGGTTGACACCAACCTCTGGACCTCTCGTCTCATTCCGCCCACTCTTTGGCTATTACTACAGCCACTCAACAACTATCCGCAAAGGACATTCTTGCTTTGATGGACTGTGCCATGCATGAATTCGACTACAAAGTCAAGCCTCCCATCCCGGTGCCACCCTCCTTGTTGCACAGCAAGTCCTTCATACAGGAATGGGTTGCTTCCTCCAAGAACTCCTCTTCATGAAAAAGGAAGCACTCAACTCCAACCTCGGGATCCAAACGTCAACACTCGAGCTTGCCATCTCTCAACATCGAGCCGATCTTTCGTCAACCTCATGCTCGACCTGCTTGTTCCGTGAGCCGTCACTCTGTCCGCCTTCCCGACGTCGACCTTGATTCGGCATCCGCTCTTGAAGAAACTCACTGTAGGAACAACCCTCAAGTCAACGTTGACCCTTGCACCCATGACTCCTTTGACGACTCGTTTCAAGCTGACAACGACTAAAGCTTCAGACTAACGGTCGCCACAAGCCAGTTGGCCGGTAAAACGTGATAGCTGGCGACAATAAGACACTATTGCACTCGCCAAAGTTGGGTACTACTATCACGTTTTAGTTATTGAAAATACCGAACCGATATTGTTGATCCGAGCCTTGATCACAACATGAATACAGAACCTACTGGCAAAGTCATTATTCCTTGCCTTCACCTAATAGCAAAAAAAAAATGCCAACCGCGCTGATTAGGCCTAACTAGAGGCATGTTTTCCCGGGAATCGCACGTCATTCTTAGTTAGGCTTAACGCACGGACAAATAATATTTTCACCTTTGAATTTTTATTTCTAAAAGATTTAAACATTCACTTCATTTAGTAGGTGTTAAGATTAAGTACTCAAGATTCATTTCTTTGTAGAAACTGCTGAGATCTGCTGGTTTAATTTCGTTTTCAGATGAAGGCACTGTCAGACGACGTACACAGAGCTTGTAAGATCGTCAGTTCTAGCCTACCGGAAGTAGGACTAACTAATCAATAATAACATAAGTTGATTATTTTTTAAAGAATTATTTTTTTTTTTTTTACATTTGAGATTTAATTAAATGTTTTGTTCGGTGTGATTAAAATATTAAATAAAATTTAAATGCAGACAGACATAAATGCTAGGAATAGCTAACCAGCTGAAAAACCAGACATGCCTAACTGATAACCATGGCTAAAGATGTAAATATTTTTTGCATTTTCGATTTAATTAATAGTTTGATTGGGCTATATTTATGCTTTAAAAGAAATTAAAATTCAGACATTACTGACCGATTAAAAACCAGACATGATTAACTGATAACAGCCATGCTTAAAGTAGTAAATAACTTTTTTAACGAAATATGTAAGAAACACCTGTTCATTTAATTCAGCATAAAATTGTATAATACTAAACTTTAAAATACAAAGGTAAATTTTAAAAAGGTTTGTATTTTGACAGCAAAGTTTGATTAAAAAAAATAAAAATTAAAGTCACTCGCTTGGCCGTAAAAATAGATCTTGGGCTATTATGTTGCTTGTTTAAATTTATTACCGTGATGGTTCCTGGGGAGGGGGGGGGGGGAAGCTTCATCCCGGAAAACTTATAATTACATAACTATGCCTTGCGGCAAAATTATAGATTGTACTCATTGGCGACCAACAATATTATTATGGCGACTAAACATAATCAATCCACTGGCCACTGTCTACTAAAGAAAAATTCTAATCTGAAGCTTTAACAACGACGCTTCGGCCATCCCATTTTACGACTTCTTCAAGACAGTGGAAGCTATCATTCCATTCTGCTTTGCTTTACAAGCCATCGTCGTCTGAACCTAAACCCACTAAGACCAAGGGACTAAACACCGGATTTGGTTTTGGCCTAAGAGGTAGGAACAACTGCCAGCGTGCTAAATAGGCCAAATAACCACCTTACTCATGTTACTCCTTCACACAGGAGGCTCTCTACTAGGGACAGATGAATCCCTTGAGCTTGACAAGGACCCTCCACCTCCCAGACCCGGCCGTGAAACCTGGTTCTTCCGTGCCCGCAGGAATGACACTGCTAACCCTTGACACTTCGAATCCTGTCAACATTTCTAATTCCAGACCTCTCAAACTAAAATGAACTTTGGAACCACCCTCTACATACCATCACGCCATGGCTACGGCTGGGAGCACGTCAAAAGCTAAAGCCCTCTACTACCCAAGAAAGCTGAAATTCCTGTTATGTCGTGTTTCTTGGCTTCAAGGAAGCTCACTGTTGACGTCTTACGGCAACAATGTAGAAGCGCCCGATCACGTCACACGCTTTTCACTCTCTGGCAGTCAGCAAGCATGGCCAACGGACGTCGCTGAGAAGAGCTCCTGAAAGATTCAAAGGAAATTCCTCGTAGGCCTACGGCTCGTATGCTGTTATGAATCAGCTGATCTCCAGTCGATCTGTGGAACGCTTTTTTGGAAGAGGACAGCTACGTATTGCCCTATAGGTAAGCCATTAATCTTACCCGCTCTTTACTCCCAATCACTAGTTACGTACGTTATATCTTCGTTCACTGTAAAATATTCTGATAACTCTGCTCCTTCATTTATGAAGGCCATCTCTCACATCAATTCCCACTGCCATTATCAAGGAGAATGATAAGATCCTTCATTAGGACTCAGAGCTGCATCCAAGCTGACGTCCTCGGCATGGCCATTAGTGCTCTCTGCGAAAGATTAGCAACTGAATCCAACCTTCGAGAAGCCAAACATCTTTACTTCCTGATCACCAAATTGTTCAAGAAGGCCTCCTTCGCCACATTCCACTCATTCAATTGGCACACAAAGCCACTCATCAACTTCAGCCTGCTCGTTTGTGACATTGCTCTTGGCACTGCCATCAACCTCAATGATTCCACGAAGCACGTCCTCCGAAATCGGCCTATACATGAATCTGAAACTCTCTTCATAGGCCTCATCCCATCCCTGGCTCCTCACCTCGACATTTCTCGTAAGCCTAAATCAGGAGCTCCAAAGCCTCTCCCTTGCCCCATCAACAAGCCTCCAATCTTGAAGAATCAGTAGGCCTGCCATCCAGCTAAGAATCCGAATGCCGCTCACCACCTAACTTCCTTCCACTCCTCTGGGCCTTCACGTTCACATTACAACTGGTCCTTTCGAGGGAACCAACCTCGCAACAATAACCAAAAACGTAGCACCATTCCGGACAGGCGCGGCAAGTACTCCACAAGCAACGCGAGCAGATCACGCCATTTCAAAATTCCCAGTTAGAGGCCGTCTCCAAAATTTTCTCAGAAGCTGACTACGGACAAAACCAACGTTTCTATTACTGTCTCCAAAGGTTTTCGACCAACATATTCCTCTCCAAACCTCACCTTGTATCTCCTCCGCTCTGGACCTTCACAACGAAACCCTCTCCTGCTCTCACCCAGGAAATAGACTACCTACTATCAAAAGCTGCAATCTGTTAATGCCCAGATCCATTAAAACCAAAATTCTACAGCTCGATCTTTCTGAGACCAAAGAAATCCGGAGGCAACAGAAAGATTTTCAATTTCAATCGCTTCATGGTAAATCATCATTTCAAAATAGAAACCCTGGAATCGATCCGACTTTCGCTCAAACCTTCGGAATGGACCATCTCCATTGACCTCGAAGATGCCTTCCTACGTGTTCCCCTCCATACTTCCGTCCTTCGCCTCTTCAGGTTCATGTATAACAACAATGTCTTCGAATTCCAATGCCTCCCTTTCAGATTAAATGCTGCTCCAATAATCTTCACGCTCGTCCTCAAGCCAATCCTAAGCCACCTACACCAACACCAGATCACTGCAAGTGCATTCTGTGATGATTGGTTCTTAAAAACAACAGCAACGATCGACAACTCCTTCGGAACAAACAATTCACGTCAGCCCTTCTCAGCTCTCTGGGGTTCGGCATCAACCTGAAGAAATCAAGACTAACGCCATCTCAACACTTCACCTTCCTCGGGGTTTAGTTCGACCTTCAGTCTGCATCCGTGATGCCCTCCAAAGAAAGACTCAACGACCTTCTCCTTCACTGTCAGGCCTTCAGAACGTCAAAAGACCCACTCCTTAAAATCCCTGAATTCTCTCATCGGGAAGATGACTCAATGGCAAACCTTGTCCCCTACAGCAGATGATGACTCGCCCTTTTCACCACATGGGGATCGTCTCTTCTACCATCAAAGGCCACGAAATCAATCGACGACAAGTTCCCTTGAGAAACGTTCTACTGGTGGTCAGCTATCCAGAACCTTTCGCTAACCGTCCCGCTCCATGAATCCACTCCAGATCTGGTTCTGCTAATGGACGCATTCTCCGATGGATGGTGAGCCCACCTTCAGCAACACGAAGCATCAGGAACCTGGCCTCCCAACATCTCCGACCATATCAACGTGCTGAAATTGAAAGCCATCCACAACGCCTTCCTTATTTTTCAGCACCTTGTAGCGGGCAAAACAGTCCAGATCCAAGCAGACAACACTCCCGCAGTTGCCTACATCCGGAACGAAGGTGGGACTCGTTCTCGACAATTACATCAAATAATGTCGGACATTTTTCTGCTCTGCCAGGCTCCCACTGCGTATCCCAGGGAACCGGAACATAATAGCCGATGCATTTTTCCGGAAGAAACCACCATCAGGGGATTGGACACTAAAGAAATCAATTTGCGAATATCTTTTTAACATCCTGAGGTTCACCTATGATCGACCTATTCGATACGAGGCACAATGCCTGACTTGCCCATTTCATCGGTCCTATTCCAGATGATCAAGCCGGTTCTAGGAAGAAAAGCCCCAGACAAAACGCCCCCGGAAAAAACTCCCCCAGGAAAAAACGCCCCAGGGAAAAAACGCCTCCAAGAAAAAACACCCCTAGGAAAAAACACCCCCAGGAAAAAACGCCCCTAGGGAAAAAAAAGAAGCTCCCAGGAAATGTCCTAAGTAAATGGTTTTTGGTTTGCATCTCCAGATTCACTCCATTTCTTAACTATGCTTCCTTAAGTTGTAAGGTTCAGAATTGAACTGATTCATCTATACAAGCATTACTTTGCTTCAGATGATGTAAGGCTCAAAAAAATTTATTTAAAAAAAAGTTTAAATTGTGAGCAATTCCACGTGCCGAGTAGATTCTGCTAGTGAATTAGTACGTTTACGACACCCTGTCTGTTTGCATTTGATTTATTTTAAAGGTATACCTTTTTCTTAAAAACCTATACAACTTAGACAGGAAATTACAATTGTGAGTAATTTCACTTTTCCAGTAGGGATTCCTCTAGTGAATGTGTACCTTTATGACATTCACTTCGTTTGTATTTTATTTACTTAAAAGATAAACTGTTTTTCTTAAAAAAACTGATACTACTTAGTGGGATTAAATTTTGGGTGATTCCGCGGAGATCGTCTAGAATAGGGAGATATCAAGAATTGGAGACTGTTCTGGATCCATAGACTTTTTGAAGGAGAAAAAAGGCTAGTTTATGGAAAAAAGTAGGTCGTTAAAAGTAGCTACGTATGTGAAGTGTAAACGGGGAAAGTTTAGTAAATGTGCATTCATATTATTTAAATAAACTTCTTGGAGCTGTAAGTCATTTGAAGCAAACTTATGCTTGTGCAGATGAATCGGCTCAATTATGAATCTCACTGGACGTTTTTGACGGCAAAAGAAGTTTAGTTTAAGGAAAAAATAGCCAAAAATAAATTGTAAACGGAGGGTAAATACGTAAAGATACTTTAAAAAAAAAAAAAATTGGAGCATTAAGTTATCTGAAGCAAGGTAATGCTCGTATAGAGGAGCCATCTTAAATCTGAGGCTCAGCTACGATGACCACCACTGGGGCATTTTCTGCTACTTAGGGGCGATTTTTCCTAGGGGCTATTTCATAGGGGCGATTTTTCCCGGATACAGATCAAGCCTGGACAGTCGATGTCCTGACCTTCCTGTGGAAGACCTTACATGCCTCCCTCTTCCCTCCATTCAAGCTCCTTCCGATAGTCATACAGAAGATCGAACTAACCCAAGGCCTCTTCCTTCGGGTATCACCAAACTGGCCAGCGGCTCCATGGTTCCCCCTGCGTCTAAATCTACTCGTGGACCAGCCAAGAAGCCTCCCAGAAATTCCGGATCTTCTAACGCAACAGAAGGGAACAAATTTCCCTCCAAGCCCAAACATTCTTCACTAGCACGGGTAGCTACTCTCATCCGACTCATCACAAAAACTGGCATTCATGAAGAACAAGCCACAAGGATTGCAAGCAAAGCCATCAGAAACTTTACTAACAAAATCTATGACAATCATTGGAAATATGATTTCATTGGTGTGACTCAAGGAAGATTAATCCAACCCATCCCTCTTTACCCGAACTTGTAGTCTTTTTCAACGACCTCGTCAAGGATGGACTAGACGCTCTACAATCCTCGTTTATCGCTTCGCCTTAAGGTCAGTCTTCAAAGCTGCCAGCAATGCCCACCTTCTTGAAAACTTCAAAATCTAGACACTTCTGCAATCCTTTGAAGTGGAACGCCCTTCGATCTACCACATCTTCCCAGATTGGGACCTCCCCACCATCCTGAATTCCCTCATGCATGATCCATACTAACCAATACAAACCTGTCACTTCAACCACCTCACATGAAAGACGGTTTTTCTAACTTCTGGTGGCAAACCTTTGTAACACGCTATTTACGAATAGCAGGGCGCACCTTGTGTGAAC
>JAHWFP010089856.1:16188-39208 GCA_023313725.1 Lithobius niger
AGATTATTCTTGGATTCAATCGTCTACTCCCTGAGTACGTCACACCTTCAATGCAGCGAAATGCAAACACTCTCCAGTGACTCTGCTTACACCTTCTTCTACGACAATTGCAAGTTCTTCCATTTAAGGCCACGTCCAGATATTTGAGCCAAGACTCGAAGACCCTCTAAACTAACAAAGCCAATCATCATTCCAGCGCTTACCAACATAATTCACGATGAACCCGAAAACACTCTGTCCTGTTCGAGCTTTACATTATTACATCAAGAGAACATCGGGCGCTGAGTGTCACAGAGGCCGGACTCAACTCTTCGTACCTTTTCCTAAAGGAGTCGACGTCACCTCGGCAGCAATATCACAAATTGGATCGAGAGAGTCGTTCACAACTGCACTGACAACGGCATCAAGGTCACAGCGCAAGAACCTAGAGCATTCCACAACCAAGTCTCCATACCAGATATCCTCCAAGCCGCATCATGGATAGGTCAAACAGTCTTCACAAGCCATAACTTCAGGGCCATGTCAAGACAGGAAAATGGGCTTACCGTCTGCAATCCATAGTCGCAGCCAGATGTGTCGTCCAACCCCCTTAAGCACTTAAACAGAAGCGAAGACCTCCAGAAGACGGAAGCAAGACCTGCTTCACACCCAACGGCCTTTTTCAGGGCCACCACATTTTACAAAAGAGAATCGATACTCCTGTTTCTGTTTATTTTCAATAAAGAGTGAGATTTGTTAATGTTTTAGGGGGTCACAGCGGGGTTACCTGTCAAAGTTGTGCCCGTCAGCACACTTGACGAGGTCAACTGTAAATGCAAGAAATTTACAGGTAGGGGCCATTCAAAAACCATGTGGTCGGCCAGGGGGTGGGGGGAGGTCGGCTTTCGGCCACAAGTAACCACAAGGGGGGGGGGGGTTTCCAAGTAAACCACGTGGCTATTGCATTGAAGGGCCTATATCGACCTTAACGTCACAGCCCCCAGTCAACCGAACTGAATTTTCCACATAGTGGTGAATCCGCGGCTTGTCGTAGAAATCCTCAATAACGTAAGACTGGGTTTCCTTGACTCGTACTAAATTCATTTAAATAGTGTGCTGCTAAAATGTCGAGTACTTCACTAGGTCAATTCAATACAGCGATGGCCTGCGTAATAATGAATGTTGGGTTGCAATTTTCTACTTTCCGTCTCGGTTACAAATTTCGGATGAAGTTTAGTCTAGTGGCCCAGAACGGATGCTTTCGGTCAGGAACAGGCATGCCTCCCGGGCCGGCACTAACCCTAATGCCGATGTCGTGCCACTGACTCTCTGCCCTTCAAGCTGCCGACTTCCCACCGATAACAGACAGTGCTACCCCCAACCACAAGCCACCCACCTGCACCAGGTTTCGAACGAAAATTGTTGCAGCTTCCCGACTGACAAGCATTCGGATTATTCCGTCAACGGAAGAGATTGAAATCACACTTGACTGCTACTGTCAATACGAAATGTCACTTGTGTTTATAAAAAAAAAAAAAAACCACGTTTTCAGTGAAGAATCAGGACGGACACCATTTGGTATTTGTGGCGAGTAGAAAGTGTGAAATGGAGAGTGCTTTCTAAGGTCTACAGGCAAAGTGGCGACTGCTTTGACATTCCCGTCAAGACACCCGCCCATCTTAGGGGCAAATTTTAATCTTGAGAAAAGGTAGTAACAAGTAACGTCAATGCTGAAAGATTTGTGAGGGAGTTTTATAGCCATGCATATCGACATGTTATGAGTGCAAGGAATGGCCGAACAAGGTTCATGGAAAAATGTGGTAATCTATGGTAAATGACCATAAAAACCTTATCCGTCAAGAACTTTATGAACCATTGTATAATTTTTTTTTCAAGGCCTGATAGGTTTCTTCCTTGATTAAAGTTTTTTTACTACCTTATCAGATGAAACCAATTTTTTAAGAGAATGTAAACAGTTTGTTTTGCAGTTTTGATTGAGGCAGGCTGTCTGCAGTTGTCGTTTATTGCTTCACAGACTTATAATTATTTTGCTTGAATGCTTCAGTTTATTGTAGTACTGTGTTGATGCAGATAGTCTTATTGCTAGGCCGTTCGTTTGCGGGAAAAATAGTCATTCAAGAATACAGAGTTTGGCAGCCTACACCGACTATTTCAAGTACTCGTTTTTTTTTTTTCCAAGAATGGTCACCAATTGGAATAATTTGCCTCAAGAGTTTGTGGTAAATGCCAAACTCTCAACTTTTAAAAGTTTCGCTTGGAAATTGTTTGAAACGTGGGGTGTGATTGTGCTTTGCTTGTTTTTGACTGAATTGTTCTATTTAATGTTATTTTTTTTGTTTGTACCCGTAAGTTGATATGAGCTTCTTGTGCATAATTTTTAATTTAATTTAATTAAAAAAAAAGCGCAAAAAAAATAAAGTTTGGCTGCCGTAACCCGACCAACCCTCGTGTTTCCTCCTTATCCTAATCTCTTGCCTCCGCCTCGTTTTTAGCACATCATGTAAAGTATTTTGCTGACAAACAAAAAAAATAAGTAGTGAAAAAAAAGAATTTCACAGATGTACCAGGACCCTGATTTTTATTTCAATGTTGTGGCTACCAGGCATTTTATTTCCCTCAGGCACCTCCCTAAATCACTCTGTGGTTTTCTTCTTTGAAGCGCTAAATTCATTGTCGGGGAAACTACTTCATTGTCTACTTCAAAAAACTCTAACAACAGTTAACGTTGTGAGGATTTTCAACAGTTGAAATCATGCACCTTTCACCCATAGAGATCTCTAGACACTGTTTTGCACTTGTTTGGGATTGTAAGTATAGAATACTCGGCTATTGAGAGCAAAGGCGTGTTGCTGATGGCAATTTAACAAGCCCAAAACTAGACTGTTATACTAGGGCGAAACGTCTAGAGTTCTCTGTGGGTGAGAGCAGTTTCATTTCCAAGCTGGAAATTATTAGGTTATTTTACAGCAAAGCTGGAAAGTGCTTCTAGTTGTCCTGGAAAATGGTATGGTCTGTTTCATACATACCATGAACAAGCAAAAACAAAAGATGAAATAAATGCATGCCTTGTCAGATAAGATGTTTGTTCTATGGCTTTTCACCTTGAGGTATAGATATGATATGAATAAAACTTGCTGAAAGAATATCTGTATATTTATTTCTCGCCGTGCTGAGAATAAGATGATGAGAACAACGCTGCTAACAATGTAGAAGCCTAAAATAGCCACAAAAGATATAGACAGTGGGTTTCAACAGTGCCTTCCAAATAAGAAAACAGTAGCTTCAATAATGCTGGCTATTAGCCTAAAGCTGAGGTGAATAGTTTCAAAGTTGGTCGAGTAACATCACTGCATGCGTGATCGTTGTTGTGGGTTTATCAATATACACCCTCCTTTAAAAAACGTGATTTACTTTCCTAAGAAGCAAGTTACATCGTGGATGCCGGCAAGGGGGGGGGGATTATTCCCACCCCCCCACCGGGGGCCGGCCGGGGCCAACCCGTAGTGCCCGGGGCTTAAATTTTTTTTGTTGCCCCCCCCCCCCCCAGTTTTAATTTCTTTAGCAATTAAAATTTTCTGATACAAATTTTCAGTAACGGTAAACATTTAAAAAAAAAATCGAAAACAGGAAAATATTTTATTTTTCCCGTGAATGTAAGGCAGCCTTGAGACCCCTTTTTCGACCTGTAGGCCGGTGCTTCAGCACCCAAAGCACCCCCCTCCCCCCTTAATCTAGCCCTGGGGGGAGGGGGTGCTGGAGGGACGGTGGTTGTTTTCATTTCGTGTTACCCACAGTATATTGCTTGAGCATGCACAGATGATCCACTATACTGGGCAGATGATCTGTGTGGTAATATCTACAGCACCATTCTGATTCAGTGTCCCAAATGTGACATGGGGGGGGGGGGGTAGGGGGTGGCACAATTTGATCTCTCAGTATTAGTAAAGACTGTAGCCTTTACTGTAAGAGTTGACCTCAACCTCCGATTTTAAAGCCGAAGTTTCGATGCTTTATTTCTCTGCTGTCTTTCAATATATTCCACTGAAATTTAGTTTACAAGCTTGTTGGACTTGGTGAACATGTATCCAAACTTGTTAATTTCCAATTTGTGACATCCAAGATCTGGACTTGAGCTGGAATCGTGATTTTCACTTTTGACAGTGGCTTGTTGTTGTTGGCACGAAACGTTTCTACGACGCTTTCCACAGATAAAACCATTTGTCTTATAAAGCTGGTTCTTAGCTCATGTTACAGGTCTGTAGATGTGCCCTTTCCAAAAGGCTTTTTCTAATTGGTCAAGTGGTTCAGGGGTTAGGGAGCTCTGAACGACCAGATACATTGTTTTAAACATCGTTACTGTGCAACAATGCCACTCAGCAAACGCCAGCTGCAAGACGTAGACTGAAGAGTAACGGGTTTGTTCCTACATTCGTTAGTACAAACCGCAATTGATAAAGATAAAAACATGAAAATAAGCTAATCTGAACTGCATGGTACGCCAAAGTAGAACTAATTAGATAACAAAAACGAACTCATTTGATGCTTAAGGTAAAGTTGATCCGAAGGCAAAACAGCAAAGGAGCACAAATAAACTTTCCTGTAAAGTTTCAGATACTGCAGTGTTGCTGTACTGTTTAGTCCACGTGAAACTTTACTGCTGTAGCCCACTATTATACACGTAAATAAAACTAAATCCAGGGCCCAGATTTCAAAACTTTTCCTGCCCAAAGAAACGGAAGAATAATGTAAGGCAACAGGCTCGGCTACTTTCTTGGCAAAATTGTTAGTGCTATTCAGTCACGCTGTCTACTATCTGATGATACATACCGTAAATCGTGGATTAAACGCCCATGGGCTTATGCAGTTAACTTGGCAAAAATAGGAGAGTGGGCTTTAAATCAAGCATTATCAATTTTCTAACCTTTCTGGACATCTATTAAAGAAAATTCGAAGCTTTTGAACGATCTCTGAAAGACCAATTTTTACATCCTTTTAATTGCTGTGAAGAAGGGAGGAGGCTTAGGTGAGAGATGTCTTGTGCAGGTGCTAGGAGCTAAAGGAAAAGTTCACTATTGCTACAGGAAAGGAGAAGGGAGCCAGTAAACATAGCAAGCAGTACTATCTTTATTCACATCGTATAACTTTTAGGTAATTTTTCGTAGAAAAACGACAATTTGAGGGGTGGGCTTTAACTCCACTATTTCATGATTTTGACTTTACAACATTTTAGGGGGTGGGCTTTAGCTTCAACTGGGCTTTTAATACACGATTTACGGTATATCATTTTTCAAAATTTTCAAGCTTGTTTCCTGGCATGGAATTTCATTATTACTTACCAGGACATTTCCAGATTTGCAAGGATTCACAATGAACCCTGAATTACCTGCAGAGCTGTGCTAAGCACACTGAAGACGATTAGTTTTTAAACATTTTCCATCGATGCCTTTTAGCCAAATAGAATTCACCAATCATTACCTCATCTATCGTGTGACTGTGCAAAAGTAAAAATGACGAAAACATTTGAATACAGCAGTATGGTTTCATGTGGACTAAACACTGCAGTGTATCTGAAACCTTACAGGAAAGTTTGTTTGTGTTCCTTTGACTTCGGATCAGTGATACCTTAAGCATCAAACTAGTTCGTTTTGTTTTCTAATTATGTTATTATGTACCATTTTTATATTTGTGCAAGAAAAAATTCGAGTACGGTACTTTAACTACACATAAAGGATGTACTCGTGTCAGGAAAGTGAGGGGGCTCTCGAACTCAAGGCTTCATTTTGAATATGTCAGTAATCATGGAATTAGTGAAATATAAGAGCTCGTTTTGAGACGTTTGGAGTTTTTTTTTTTTGGTGGGGAGTGGTGTGACATTTATTTGTTTTAAGGGTAGTGTGAGTAGATGTGACATTGGGGAGAGGCTGGTGAAAATTGGCCAAAAATAGCGTGACAAACTCTTTTAATGGTTCCTACTTTCACCAAGGTTGCTACTTGCCAAATGGGGAGAAAAAACTGTTGATTGGCAATTTCAGTTTTAGTTCTAGTCCACTCACTAATTTGCAACTTGAAATAAAGCTTGGTAGGCTACAGAAATATCTCGTAACCATTTTTTCAATCGTGATATTCAAGGAATCATTCTGCAAATCTTATGAACTATGTGTTGCCATAAATCTGATGGGAGAATTTTGTAGATAACAAGAGCCATCAGAGAAATTGCGCAATGTTTACTATAGCAAGGCCTATACAGTGACAGGGAGCGCGACTGAAATGTTCGCTTTCTGTCGTTACTGGTCTTGCTTTACTCTCTTGAGCACTCGTTTCAAACACCGTAGGTCCGTATATATCACACTAAATTGTCGTTTGGTAGTTTGCACAACTGCCTCGTCATATCTAGTTAACTTTTAACAGATTCAATGTTGGTATTGACTTTCAGCCATGATTTTTTTTTTTATAGAGATAGATGAGCACGTTACGTACTGTGTGTCTCGCGCTCAGATGCATTGTCACGACAATGTCCCACTTGAAGCCTGGATGCGATACTGTTACTTCAATTCTCACAACATAATCCCCCACTCTCGACGGCAATTGTTCTGACTTCATAAACCGAGTGAAGGCATCATCATCTTCTATGACTCGTCTGGCTCGACCTCAAGTCAGACATCTTCCTTAGAAATTTTTTTTTCTTTTCGTTCGATTGAACTTGGTTCCTTTTGTGAAGAACCTTTATCTCTGCTCAGAAGCATCACTTTGTCGAGTCATTCCATCATTCTTCTCTTGTGATGTAACCAGCCACCAATCAATGTAGGCGTTATGGGTGACTCCCTGAAGCATGGTTCCTTTACGCTCAGATCAGTCTTCAGAAAACTGTGTTGTCCAACAACTGGTTGGAATGGCCATAGGTTGTTATTCTCTGTGGATTACTCCCTGTTCCACTAATTACCTGTGTACCGCCAGTCCTGCACGCTTTATGCAGCGCTTAGAACTGGTCGTACGTCACTGGTTCCCCCACTATCTCTTGCGGTCTTGCTGCTGAAACACCTTGTTAATTTGCAACAGCAGCTCTTGTAGAGTTATTAGCGCTTGGTCCAGTGCTCGTACTAGTCTGGGTTACAAGACGGGCGAGCAGTACTGTTGGTGCGGTGTATTTTACAGTTAACATTAACTCAAACCTGGTCCAGTGTTCGTGCTGGAATAATCGAAATGTGAGGTATCATTTGTAACGTGTTGAGGTCCCCTCGGTCCATTTTAACATTTCTTGTTTGAGGAGAGGATTTCACATCACAACTGGCATCTTTCATCGTTCAGGAATCCACATTCAGTACCCACATTTTCCTACATACCCAATTAGGTAGCCACCTCCAGACTTGGCATAAAATTTATTTATCGAAGGTTCTACGATTGTTACATAAGCTTTCCAATCTATCTTCTTAAAACTTGCAACATCATTACCTGTCTCCTCCAGCTATATATTAGTGATTCTCTTGCTAGTCTACCTTACTACTGTATTCCATAGGTAGCAGGCGGTTCGTAGCACCTCACTCCAAAGGTACTTTGGCAAACCACCCAACACTAACGTCGTACAGAGGTTCTCCACTAATGTGTGGTTCAGCCCCTCCATTTTTCTGTGGCGAGTAGCGGTGTATGTACGTGATGTTTAATGTCCTTCTCTGCTAGGAAGTCCTCGAATGCTTTGCCACAAAATTCCCCGCCATGTTCAGAACATAGAGCTCGAATTTTCTGTCCAGTCTTTGCTTCCAGTTCAGTCTTCCAAGCTGTCATTTTCTCAATAAGATGATTTTATTATCTTGTTTGGTCGTCTAGAAAGCTAACTTATTATCTTTTACCACTTAACGTGGAGGTAGCATGAGATTACAAACGCCTTTTGAATTATGCATAGCCTGATGTCTGATGGTTGAAATTTGGGCTTACCGGAAGAATACGGACTCCTCTCCGATAAGCTTCTCGTTGGGCTAGGATGATGTAAAATGATCAGCTGAACAACATTTTCTCATAACATTTTTGGGGCAAAGGCTTAGTTTGGCCGTCAGAAATTAATGAAAGCCGCACTCTAGCACTGACGGACGTACAAGAGTCCCATGTTCCCAGCTGATATCTTTTTCCCGTAAACAGTTCAGATAAGTGGGTTGTTATTGTCAGTTTAGTTTGGTTTTGTTGTTATTGTCGTCAGGTTAGGTTATAGGTACCGGCTTCTGTTTGGCGTTTCACTTGTAATGAACTGGTTGGGGTTTGGCGTTTCACTTGACGGACTTTGGCCCAGTTGATGTTTTCCTGCACGGCGCCATTTGCCTCGAGCCTGCCTGCCGGCAACAGGATGGCGTCACAGCCTACCTCCCGTAGTGCTAACTTTGGACCTAAATCACGGCCAAACGGTGCGTTTGCCCCAAAAATAGAAGAGGAAAACATTATTCAGCAGGTAATTCTTAGTCCATTAAAAAAAAAAAAAAAAATCGAACGTGAGTCCGTATTCTTCCGATGTTCCGAAATTTGCTCAACTTGAAAGGAGTCCGAGGAAAGTTGAAACCTGCCATTTTAGACGATGATTGATGTACTTTCGCATTTTCTAGTCCTTTTACTAGTTCTTGTCTCTGTGTTCATGTGATTAATTCATGTGGCATGTGTTCTAACATCTCGTGCCAGAGATGAAAGTTCAGGGTGCGCACGGACCTGAGGATAGGCTTAAAAAGTGCGGGGGGGGGGGGGGGGCGGCAGTTCTTCCTTGACCCTCTACTTGTGACTCGTCACATAAATCATCAAAATTTCTCCTTTCTTTCTTGTGACTGCGGCCTACTTTCAAATTTTTTATTTTATTCTCATTAGTTGATCCTCTTCTCGGTAACGTTGCAACAATTGGGTACAATTATACCGTCTTCTCTCATAATCCAATGTTGCCCTTTTTTTTGAGTCTTTAACTAAACACTTATTCTGTGGAAATATGACATTGCTTCACAACAAAATCATCTTGGGAAGGCTTCTTTCTTGTAAATATAAAAATAAGCCCTCATTCCATAAAAATAAACAAATAACAACATTAAGAAGCAACAGTAAATTTGATAATGTCAATTAAATCACATATTAAACGCCCACGGGCTGTTAAAATTAAAAGGGGGGGGGGGAAGGGCCGTAGCAAAGTTACCATTTGAATCTTACTTCTGTCCTGGGAGGATGGGTGTAGTTTAGGCCAAACACCATTAAGGAAAATTTGGCGTCTGTGCCATTATTGTACGTGACGTGGGTTCGGTCTGGCATTATGTAATGCAATGCATTTGTTTATTCTCATTTTTTCAGGAATTTAGTTTACTGTATAGTTTATTTAGTTTGCTATATGTATGAAGTATGAACCTTTCAGTTAATTTTGGTGCAGAAAAAACATGATTAAAGGGGTTGAAACGTTGATTTCCTTGAATGCGTGAAGTTTTTAGTCAATTTCTAGCAGTAAAATATAAGATCTAAAATCATTTTTTCCAGGGTTTGGAAACCCGGTTTTTTTTCGGAAAAAACCTGCCCAGCTGGGTTTTTTGGGGCTTTTTCGGGTTTTTAGGTTTTATCTAGTTTCATCATTATGGACCCCATAAACAAAGGGAAAAACCTAACGTTGGAGCGTGAAGATGCAGCAGAGAAGTGGGCACATCATTCCGAGTTTTGGGCTGGAGTGCTAGCATTCAAGCTAGAAGACGAATCTTTCTATCCCATGTCACTATTTAAGGAGAGTGTCAAACCAAGCTTCAACCCAGCAAAATGGTGTTAACTCATGAGCAAGACGAACTAAAAATTAAAGAAACTAACAGAAGGCGTCTGTGATATGTTTTGGGCTTTTCTTTGTGCTCCACCTAGCTTTCCATTAACCGAGTGGGTTTTTTCAACATTTAGACTTGTTCGGTCTATGTTGAGAAACAGATTGGGTACAGATAAAGCCCAGAAATTAAAGTATATCGTTACTGATGAGGTGAACCAAATTACTGAGTGATTTCTTGTATTAAAACAGCAAACAATCAACATTTTAATGACAGTTTAAAAGACTTTTTAACAGGTTGGTTGGTTGGTTCATGCATTCACTCATTTTACTTAGTTTTAGTTGTTGAAAAAACCCACATTTGGGTTTATGGTGGTTTTTTTTCGGGTTGGGGTTTTTCAGGCGAACCCTGATTTTTTCCTGCTAATATGCTTTGTCAGAACTCATGAAATAATCTAGTTACCCCCTCCCCCCCGGTTATTCATGATTTATGCATGAACAAATATTTCGTGCACAAAAAAATGCATGACTGTCCGAAAATTTGCAAAATTGCAAAATTGCAAATTGCAAATTTGAATTATCAAAATTGACCCAACCTTGATGCCTCTAACTGATACTTTTTCCTTCAAGCAGTTTGACTGATCATGGTAAACTAATCTGTTAGTTGTATTTCATTAAAAATGTAAAAATTACTATTAGAAAATTGGCTTCTTGTCCGTTTTGTCACTTTCACTGATCAAGAATTGTTACCATCACGTGTGGATTGTGGCCTACGTGATGTATAAATTGATATATACTTCGTTAATCTGAGTTCAACCCAGTGACTGATAAATTAACAAAAATTACCGCTGTTCGATGTCATACCCAAATTACTATCTTATCTTCGAATTTTTCGACAATGTGAAACAATTTAGTCCACCTTTGATTTAGTAGATTAGATTACGGATGAAGATGAGACTATATGATGGCTGCAGCGATAGCGTAGTTGTTTTCTCTTCATCTGTTGTTGATCTTTGGTGCTCCTCTAGTGTGCCTCTACAGACAGAGGTTAAAAGTACTGTTTTATCTTTTACAGCACGAAGTAGTACGTCATGCCAGATGAAGTGCAGTCATATGATGAATCAGGTAGGCCGGTTACTGCAGAAGTAAATTTACAAGCAAAACCTAGGTTCAAAAATGATTTGAAATAGGACATTGAATTTTGAACACTTCAAACATTGTACTGAATTCTGTATACTGATTAATCCTTCCTGGTAGTTGCCGTTATTTGTGCCATTGCATGTAGCTTCTGTGTTACTTTCCAAAGCTGCAGAGAGTTGGAATGAGGCAAGTTTCTTGCGTAGCAATGTTAATTTGTAACAGTGGAGTTTTTGTCCAAGAAAAAAAGGAGTATCCGTGCTTATGTGGCAAAGAAGTGTTCAAAATTCAGTGTCCAGTACTGTACATGTTATCTTTGCAAGCTCAACCAACGACGGAATTTGGAATGGTATAAATTTGTTGCTTCCAGTAAAAGTATGATAAAAAGCTGTTCCTGTATGCCAACGAAAATATAAATTACCAGGAATATTAGCATTCTCCTTTTCTGAATGCTCTTGCTCCTAGAGATTAAATTATAGAGCCACCAGTCCCGCTAGCCCCGGGCGCATGCGCACCCTCCCCCCGCCCCCATAAAAGCACTGTAAGCAAGCTTTCGCCATATTTTCTTCTCTATGGTCTGACCGGCTGGGACGTGCTTCTGCTTCGCTCCGTGGTTCTCTTGGCGGTGTTACGGCCATCCTTCGCTATTCCTTCGTGTTGCACTCCCCCTCCCTTCGCCCTCAGGATCATTGCAGCTTTAGCCAGGATAAGCCAGGACATCCTTCGGCTAACAACAGCTAATCGGCAAACAACGGCTACTTCTCCTATACCTTGTGGTCAGGCGGCAAGCATCACCTCAGACCTTCTGGCTCTCCATGATGAACTCTTCAAGGCGAAGGAAGCTACTCTCACCTCAAACTTCAAGTAAAAACTCACAAACTGGCCAATAAGCGAAGGACAAACCATTCTTCGTCTACACCATTGGACTTTTCCTCAAGATCTTCTAATCGCTCCTCAACCTTCTTTTGTCACCTATACCGGTGAACCTCTATCCAAGGATACGGTTCATCAGTTGACGCGGAACACCCTTCGTTCCTTCAGCTGCAAGCGTAAACCTTCGCCTCGTCATTCTCCGCATCGCCCACCGAGGGTTGAAGGTCCTCCATTATTTCAGCAGAAAAAGCCCAAAAGTGACGGCACCCTTTGTTATAAACGGGACAGAAAGCCAATTGGGCTCGATAAGTGTTAAATAAATACGGATGCAAACCTATTTATGTTGCCTTTTGGACTGAAATGTCAGACTGCCTGAGTGGGGAATTGAACCCACGACCTTTGAAACCGGCCGGAGTCCTACCACTCAGTCATATCAGTATGGCTGAGTGGTAGGACTCCGGCCTTTGGTTTCAAAGGTCGTGGGTTCTATTCCCACTCAGGCAGTCTGACATTTAAGTCCAAAAGGCAACGTAAATAGGTCTGCATCCGTATTTATTTCACTCTTTGTCTCCAACTCCGTGCATAGCCCATAATTTTTCCTGGCAAGAGCTGGAACAACCACCTTCGACAGCCAACCCACCTTCTGGCCGAACACCCTTGGCCTCCTGCGCAGAGCTATGCAGCAACTCCTCAGCTGTTTGTAGAAGAAAACAGCGACATCGAAATCGCATCCGATGTCTCTGAAGCTCCGCACTCTTCGCTTACCCTGATGAAGGAGAATCTCGGCATGCTGATTTTGCTCCCTCCTTCGCTGTCGACCCAATCCCATCGGAAATTCATTTTTCAGACCTCCTCGAGACGGTGGAAGACATTATTCCGAGTTACTTTCTCTACAAACCTTACCTCTCTGAAAGGCCAGAAAAAACCATGACCTTTCCATCTGCTTCGGATTTAGCCTGCAAAATCGCATCCAGCAGCAACTGACGGTCTTAGGACATTCAACGACCCTCCTTACGACGCTCCTTCGCAATGGCAGTCTGCTTTTGGGAAAAGGCGACCCGCTGTAATTGGATAAAGACCCTCCGCCACTCCTACCAGGACGAGAAACATCCTTTTTTCGACCACTTGGCGATAGTGCTGCCAACCCAAAAAATTTCAATACCTACCCACAGTCAGAATTCCTTACGACTGAAGTCAAAATGGAGTTAGGTACAGCCCTCTTCATTCCTCGAAAGGTTTCCGTCCCTTTGGCGGTACTTAAGGATAATGATAGTCTCCTTCTTTGGGCCTTTGTGCCGCCTCCCAAGTCGATATTCTTAATACTGTGGCTAATGCTCTCTGAGAAATATTTGTCTTTGGAACCGAGTCAACTAGAGGCCAAACATCTGGCTTTCCTCATGGGGCAGGCCTTTCAGAAAGCCTGCTGTACTATGTTTCACTCTATGAACTGGCTCACTAAGACACTGTTCAATTCTTCCCTTCCCCTTCGGGATGTCACACTTCATACGGCCCTGAATCTCAACGATTCTACTCGACACGAGCTTCGTAATCAACCGTTGCATATATCGAACACTCTCTTTCGTGGGCTTATTCCAAAGTTGGCCACATTCAGACATAGCCCTAAAGACGAAACCTTCATGACCTAAGCCCCCATCCTTCCCTAAGCATTCCCTCGTTCCTTTCGGCCAGACCCTAAGGACAACTGGTACTCTACTGGACCTCGCGACTTGGGATTCCCCAGCTCAGCTCCGTTAGACAACCGGCCCTTTCGAGGTAGAAACCCCGGCCGCAGCTCAACTCCGGATCGTTGATTGCAATGCCAGTCTCCCAGTTCCAAGTAACGCTCTCAATCCTTTTATTGACATCACCCTTCAACTCCTCCGGTGGGAGGTCGCCTTCGCTACTTCCTCACGGCTTGGCAGAAACTCAAAACGGAGCCTCTCGTGTTTTCTATAATACGCGACGTCTACCTTCCGGGTTTACCAGAAGTCCGCCACCAACCCTATCCAATGTCGGTCGCCACTCACCATTTGGCTAATGGAAATCAGCAATTGGCGACTTGGAAGTTAGCCTTACTCGCCAAAATGGCAACTAGCCATATAGTACCCCGTAGCAGAATCTGCGCGACGATACGTCGCGACAGTTGAAGGCCGCCGTGGACAAATTTTGGCCAAATTTCTGCCATTTTGTCAATTTTTGACCGATTTTGACATTCCAATACACCATTTTCATCGTCTCGATGAAACATTTCCATTGGTGGAGTAGCCAGATCAAAAGGATAAAGCAATAAAATGTTATTCAATAAAAACCAATAAACATATGGGCAACTACATGAAAAAAAAAACAGATTAGCTGCAGACAATTTTTTTTCTGACAGATGGTGCCGCAGACAGTAGCAGAAAGTTCTGCTTCTGGGATAGAGTATATGACACTCAAACGTGGGAACTGTACGAGTTAGAGATGTATGGTTTGTGACATTTATAAGGGCTACCTAACAACTTTTTCTGCATTAATACTGGGGGTCAAAGAAAATTGTTTAATTTCGGCAATGCATAAATTAGAAAAACCACGCATCGTGCAAGATGTATTTGGTATGCGGCGAGTAGAAATTATTAAATGGCGAGTGCTTTCAAAGGTCTACTGGCCAAGTGGCAACTGCTACTGTATTGACATTCAAGAGGGTTGTCTGCCACTCATCTATCGTCACCCATGGTCCTTCACACCCACGGTTTGCGATCTTTCGGCCGAAATTCAAACACTGCTTGCGAAGCATGCAATTCGGGGAAGCTCCAACCCTCTTTGGCCAGGGTTTTGCAGTTCCATGTTTCTATGCCCAAAGAAGACCGGCCGGGACAGGCTCGTATTCATCCTGCGACCCCTCAACAGGCAAATACAGAACTTCCGCTTCAAAATGGAAACCTTAGAATCGATTCGTCACTCCCTTTGCAAGGGCGATAGGACTGTTTCCATCGACTTAGATGACGCCTATCTTCATGTGCCTCTTCACGTGTCTGTTGGCATATATTCCGTTGTATTTACGACAACAAAGTTTACTAATTCCTATGCCTCCCTTCGTCCTCAATACCGGCCTCTGCGTATTCACGGAAATTCTGAAGCCCGTTTTGGCCTTTCTTCACCAAAACCAAGTTTCAGCCAATGCTTGCCTCAACGTTTGGCTTCTTCCCTACAACGTCCCTGAGACGCTTCTATAAAATCTTTGCTGCACTATCCACCACCTACAGTTCCTAGGTTTCAGTATCAACACCAGCAAATCACACTTCACTCCTTCACAGACATTGGTCTTCCTTGGCGTTTCTTTTGACCTGGCAGCAGCTACCTTAATGTCATTCATCTAAAGAATAACAAACACCGTATCGTCAATCGAGGAATTCCTTCGGCTTCCTTCCTACACACTTCAGGGTCTCAACTCTCTCATCGGCAAGCTGGGGACTCGCTTGCAAACCTAGTTCCATACAGAAAATGGATGGCTTGACTGCCTCATCTTTTCCGCGTAGATGAATGGGGAACGGCCCCTCCCTCGCCCGTTCCCGAAGACTTTTTCTTTTGCAACATACTTCGGTGTCTGTGCCTTTTCAGGAACCACAAATTGATTTTGTAGGTTAAAAAATGCGTTCAGGATTGATACGAAAACACTAGAAAGCTCCACGCATCAAACGAGTAAACAGTTCCTTATATTTTGAAGCAAGAGTAAGTTGGCTTCATTATTCAAAGATGTCAAAATAAAAAAAAATAAAAACATAAGACTAAAATACAACCACTTCACATCAGCCTGCGATCTTGGGATTGAAGTAGTTCCGGAAATGATGATAAGCCGGAAGTACGACAAAGAGCGTGGGTGGGAGAAGTCGAACGAGATGTGGGGGAAGTCAAGATTTACACAGGGAAGACGCGTTTTTTTTGGTTTTCTTTTTAAAAACTTTTTCTGTTGTGCTGTGTAGTTAGGAGTATTAGTACGGAAGAATTGAAGGTTAGATTGTGTGAGAATCTGGCGATTGTAAAGACTTTCGCGATGGGACAGAATTAAAAAGGTTTCAAGGTTGACTCTGTTGTAATAATGGGGTTGGTAGTAGAGGGGTGTAAAGTAGAAAAAGCGTAAAGTGGACAAACGGGACATGGAAGAGATCGTATTGCCCGTCATATTTCTGATATTAATTGCACTGCTTATTGCAGCGCCCCTGCACAACATTCCGTTTCCCTTCGACATAAAATAGATACTTCCACTTACTTTCGAAAACTAAAAAAAAAAACTAAAATTTTAACATAGTTTAAAATTACTATCCTAAAATACTCACCTTCAGTAATTCATGCTAAAATCGCTTATTTTGGTTTATCATTGCCCAAAAACAAAAATAATACAAACAAAAATGTCAGGTGTGCCGTAAAAAGGGGTTATATGATTGAATTTTCACTTGTTAAAATGTACACGGATAAAAATTGATCATTTTCTATTGTTTAAGTGCTGTTGTGCTTTACGTTTTAAATATATGATTCGTAAAGCACAACAGCACTGAAACAGATGCAATTTTCTCAATTGTACATTTTATTATTTCAATTGAAAATGATAAATTTTTATCCGTGTACATTTTAACAAGTGAAAATTCGATCATATAACCCCTTTTTACGGCACACCTGACGTTTTTGTTTGTAGTCCGTGTACCTTTTTTACGACTATGGCGTCGCGCAACAAAGGTTTGCATGCCGGCCTCGAAATTAACAAGGCAGCTTAGTTTGGTTTAAAAAATATATGCGTTTAGCTGAAACACTAATTCTTTCATTTTACTGTTCAACAATCCACTTTTTAGCAAAGACATAACACGTGCACGAAGAATGAATGTGGAGTTTGGTGAGTGGCATTGTTCCCTAAATACAATGGTTAAAACAATGTAAAACAATCAAAATGATCGTTTAGGGTCCCGTAACTCCGGAATGGATGGACCAATCGAAAAAGTGATCCTTGTAAGGTTGAAGCCCAGGGAAATTTCTGGCTCAGATCATGTTTCAGATTTTAGGTAGGTGCAGTAGTTTTTTCTGAAACTGTGTCAGCCAAGAAGGAGAAGAACAAGAACCAGAACAAGAACAACAACAACAAGTGAACAGTTTTCAAATTTACGTCTATCTTCCTACGTTTACTCTTGCACGGAATTGCATAAAAGTTGGTGTAAAGTTTGGGAAAGTTGCTATCTACTATTTTGGCCAAGTTTGGTCGAAATATATTGAATAGAAACGGAGAAATTAATAGTTTCAGTTTTGCTGCAAAGAGGACTTCAATTATATATATACACGGCTATCACCGTGTATGAGATCTATTTTTGTCGCTTCCGTGAGTTTTTCCCTCTGCTCGCCAGGCGCGATGCGGCCGCTATCTTGGCTAATCCTCACATTCGCTTATTGAACCTTTCTGTTCAGCGATTGCGGAGTGGGGGGGGGGGGGGGGCAGAAACAATGGTGCTGGGCTCGTGTCATCTTCCGCTGGCGTCTCGTCTTGCATCCGAACCAAGTAGTGGCGAAGTGCTCGAATCGGGCATTGCAACTTTTCTGCGTCTAGAAAATGCAGCCACCTCACTCGGCCTCGCTGCTGAAACAAGTGCTACAAGAAAAACTGTCTTTTGGGTTAGATGTAACATAGACGCCTTCCGAAGCGGTTCATACGGTGGACCCGACAGACTCTTTAGGACCAATGGAAGGTTCCATTTGGGAAGCGGTGTCCGGGTCCGCAGTCTCGCGAAGTCAAAACCAAACATTACTTTCGACAGCGGTTGGTTTTCCAATACCTCCTTGTGCCCCAGGCACGACAGAATTAATCGCCTTCTCGTATCCCTTGATGGCCGTCGGCGCCAATCCTTTATGGAAAAGTCTGCTATGTTGTACTCGGACGGGCTACTCGGGTCGACGTCCTTGTCGGAGCACCAACTGTACCATTTCTTCCATTTTGATTCATAGTTCCTACGCGTTGATTCTTTTAGGCCCACTATGACCCTCTCCGCCACCTCCACGGAGCATCCCTTCTTCTGTAGGTTGATCCTTAAAGTAGCCTCCCGTGAAGATGAAGAATCCCAGGATTCTGATGGTGGGTCTGTCCTCTGTGCTGTAACAGTAATTTCTCCGTGACCGGTAAGGGAGTTCGAGGATGTCTGGGAACCATGACGCCGCCGGCCAGAATGGTGCCAATACGATGAATGACCCTTCGGACTCCCTGATCTTGTTGATCACTGTCAAAGCATCGAGAAGGGTGGGAATGCGTACGCAAACATCCCCCCCCCCATGGAATGGATAGCGCGTGTCGCCACGCCTGCGGGCCTGGAAATGGGGAGACGTACGCCTGCAGTTGGTGGTTGAACCGTGTTGTAAATAGGTCCACCACTGGTTGTCCGCATTTTTCGAATAACGCCTCGCAAATCTTCCTGTCGAGCATCCATTCCGTGGTTGGGACTGTCTTGGCCCTTGACAGCTCGTCTGCCCAAACGTTCAGTTTCCCAGTTATGTGCCTCAGCACCAGCGTGATGTCGTTCTGCTCGCAGAAGACCAAAAGTGACGACGTCTCTTCCATCAATGCTCTCGAATGCGTGCCCCCGCCTTTGCGCACATAGGCTACCGCCGTCGAATTATCCGTCATCACCCCTATGACTTTGTGTGCTACGATGTAGGGCGTTCCGTACTGCTCTCAGTTCCCCTAGATTGATGTGGAGGTCCTTCTCCTGACGCGACCAGGAACCCGCCGTGTGTGCTCCATCTAAGTGGGCTCCCCATCCAGTTGTCGACGCGTCCGAGAACAGTAGCTTCTCCGGGGCCAGTTCCCTTGTAAGCACCCCTCGTTCCAGCAAAGCTGGTGTCAGCCACCACTCCGCATACTCCCTCGGGAAATGCTTCAGGCTTATCCAGTCTTTCCAGCTGACGCTAGGATACCACTCGTCCTTCCTGAACCATGAAGGGGCCTAATTTTCCACTGGCCCAGTGGTACCAACCTCGCGTTCGAGTCTGCGATCCCTATGGCCGATGCCAATTCCTTTGCGGTTACCCGCAAAGGAGCATTCGCATCGCCGCTCTCATGCTTTCTATCCTCTCTGTGGACAGCCGCACTAGTCCCATTCGAGTGTCGAACTCTGCCCCGAGGAATACGAAGACCTGCTGTTGGGTGAACCGTGACTTCTTCACATTGATGCCAAGTCCCAGACGCCTGAAGAGTGAAGCGCAGTGGTGTAATTGCCGCGTCAGTTCTTCCGCCTGTCTATGCCTCACTAGCCAGTCGTGTAAATAGGCGTGCGTTCGAATGTGCCTGCGATGAAGTTCCGCTAACACAGGTTTCATGGTCCTGGTGAACACTTGAGGCGCTGTGGCCAGTCCGTACGGGAGTGTCGTGAACTGGTAAAACACCTCCCACCCCCAGACGAAAAAGGTGCTGAACCTCCTCGTGTATTGGGATGTGTAGGTACGCATCCTCTAGGTCTATAGATGCTATAAACTCTCCCAGTTGAATTGCTTCCCTGATTGTCCCCGTAGTTTCCATTTTGAAATGTTCTATGAGGATGTGAGAGTTCAACTTCTGGAGATTGAAAATGAGCAGCTTTCCGCCGCCTTTCTTTGAAATCACCCTTCTTTGAAAGCCCTTGGAATCCGGCGGTGAAAGAATCAATGCCCCTTTCCTCACTAGGGTGTCCACTTCCTCCTGCAACTCCTTGTTGTCCTTGGTCCCTTCCATCCAGGTTGGTGGCTTGTCTGCCAGCATTGGATGGGAGGAAAACGGAGGATAATATCCGTGTTGGATGGTATCCAGAACGAAATTGTCTTCGGTCAGTTGTTGCCACTCTTCCAGGTGCCTTGATAATCTTTCCCCCACCCGACGGTGATGCGGGAGATGAACCCGGTGATTCATCCGGTGATCGTCACTGACCGTTCGACCTCCTCCCCCTTCTCCTGAAGGAGCTTCTTCCCCGGACAAAACCTGCGTTCCCTCTCCTGATCGGGGGGGGTGGGGGGGGCTCAAAAGGGCGTGCAATCCAGGCCCTTGTCACCCTGCGAAGCCTTTCGTTGCGTTCCTTTGGCTTCCCCTGACCCGAAGTTCTGTCCCCTGAAGTTGCCAGTATATCTTTCCAATGGTCATCTACTTCTTTGTTGGGGAAAAGCTCCTCCTGTAGGGGTGGACGGTTTCGTCTTCTCCTTGAGATCCGGGGCCAGCTCCAGCAGTTTGCCATCGAACACTGCTGATGACGCATGAATCGGGAGCAGACACAGTTGGCCCATCACGTTGGTGGGGATGTCGGCCGCCGACTCTAGAAGGGCATCTCGTTTCCTAAAAACAGAGTTAAATAACAGTCTCGCCAACCAATTAAAGCTGTCCTTCTGGAAGGATGAGGCCCTTTTCATGTGGTGGAGGCATTCCCGTACCGTCTCGTCGTCCCTAAGTTCCGGTTTGTTACGCACAAGCGTCTTGATGGCCGCCGTTGATGCTGAATACACAAGTTCTGCGTGCGAGTTCACCCAAATTCCACATCTTATAATTACCTCGTCTTCATCATGCTGGTGTAGAGGTGTCCGGATGAACGCTGGCACCTTGAGCACCGAATCCATTTCCAGTTCTGCTTTTTCCGTGACATACTCCTCTTCCGGATGATCCTGTACCGTTTCTTAGAAGGAGTGCTCTCACCCGTAGGTCTAATAAACATTTTTGCTTTCTTCGGGTCATGTGCTGGCAATGGTCTTGACAGGGAAATTGGTTTGTCATCCCTCCGAGTGAGCGATTCGTTAAGTAGCTGTCGGAACGCGACCGCCGACTGAGAGACGTACAAAGGCGGCACCTTCCTTTTACCCGAGTTGGCCAGCGTTTCCATGGGAGGGTCCGCTGGGTCTTCCTCTGTTGGTACGGCCTCCTTGCCAAATCTCGTCTACCTCAGATGTTTGAACACGTAGCTTGCAAACGTCTTCCAATGGATAAAACCCGGCCCTTCCTCAAAGGGATCGTCCTTGTCAGTGGATTCTGGGTTTATTTCTTCCTCTTCCTGCCATTCCCCTTCTTCTTTTTCTTCCTCTTCTTCCTCGAATTCTTCCTCCTCCGAAAAAATGTCATCAGCCTGGAATTCCTTCTTGGATTTCTCGCACATTTTTTCCGACACTGGTTCTGGATCATGTTGCCTTTTCTGCTTAGAATGTCCCTTTAATGATGGATCAGGCATAGACAAGCTTTGAGAACAACTCTTTAAGGCTTCTCGAAGCACAAGCAAGTGCTCTTCCAATTGTGAACGCCCGTAGCTCAAACCATCCTTTGCTGGCGATTGTCGGCGCCGTCCTGACTTGTCTTTTTGTGGAGACCTGTATTTTCTTGGAGAAGCGCTGCGATCCTTCGCCGATCCACGTTCCGGCGACGAAAGCCTACCTTTGCTGTGAGTGGGGGACCGGAACCTGCGGGGCGACGTGCTGCGCCGACCGACGTCCCGTCGATGCGTTGTGCTTCGGCGATCTCCTGGCGACGCGATGCTCTCTGAATCGCTCGGCGGCGATCTCTCACCATCCTTGACTCACAGCTGCTTTGCCATCGCTAGAAATTTTGCAAACCCATTGCCTTCCGGCGCTGCTCCCCGAGCTTCCTGTTTGCACTGCTCGGGACGCCCCTTGTTGCCAAGCGATCTTGATCCCTGTCCATGTCTTCTCTCTCTTTCTCGGGCATTTTGGACTGGTATTTTGGTATGAAACGACAGTGAGGCTTCGCCATCGACTCTTTTAAAACCCTTGTTAGATTTTTCTACCCTTTCCCTTTGCTACTCAAATTGGAGGCGGTAAGAGTGTGGCTCTTCTGTGCAACCGACGTGCTTGACTTTGGCCGAGCTACTAGTTTTCAACTGTTTTCCGGTGCCCTCCCAATCAAATTACGATCGTCACTGTACAAAGATACCCCCGTCACATTAGCATTTAATGGTTACAAAATCGCGGCGCGGCCCGCCAGCATTATAGGCCTTTAGAAGGTCAGCAAACGAAGCCAGAAGGTCAGATTTTAAAACATCAATTTTCGTATCTAACGATTTATTAAGGTTCTTGATACGAATAGCTCAGCATTCATCAGCTTTTCTGATTAGCCGTGACCGCCGCCATGTTTCTTGCCGCCATCACGACCGCACCCAAAGAATTTGGTGCGTAAACCGTTTGATCAGATGCATCAAACCCCTCAAAATCTGGCGACAAAATATCATTAGAGCTTTCATGAAAAATTGCAGGTGTGTTAGGGTCAACCCTCATCATTTTCAGACGATCATCAACACTCTTTTTACCTGCCTTCTTTTCCTTGTTAGCCTTCTTGTTGTCAGTTTTATGCCACGCACGAGGAACATGGGTAATGGCCGCCGCCTCATGTAACGAACACAGATCACAAAACTTGTTCACGAAGTCGCACTCCCTGCATTTCCGACACGATGGGTGCAAATCCTGCGGCGTTTTGAGGCATGTGCGTGTTGAATAATTCGCGCACTTGATCTTTTCACGGATCTTGTTCTCTGTCTGCTTCACTCACGTTAGACATTTTGAACTCCTAGCCAGAAAACACGGTGACGCTTCAACGTGCCCAAGCGAATGTGAGGATTAGCCAAGATGGCGGCCGCATCTGTGTGTAGACACAGTGGCGCGCCTGGCGGGTAGAGGGAAAAACTCACGGAGACAACAAAAAGAGATATTAATTTTGTTTTTGGGGCAATGATAAACCAAAATAAGCGATTTTAGCATGAATTACTGAAGGTCAGTATTTTGCAGATACCGTAAATCGTGGTTTAAACGCCCATGGGCTTATGCAGTTAATTTGACAAAAATAGGGGGGTTGGGCTTTAAATCAAGCATTATCAATTTTCTAACCTTTCTGGACATCTATTACAGAAAATTCGAAGCTTTTGAAAGATCTCTGAAAGACCAATTGTTACATCCTTTTAATTGCTGTGAAGAAGGGAGGAAGCTGAGGGAGAGATGCCTTGTTCAGGTGCTAGGAGCTAAAGGGAGAATCCACTATTACTACAGGGAGGGAGAGGGGCCAGTAAACATAACGAGCAGTACTATCTTTATTCACATCATATAACTTGTAGGTAATTTTTCGTTGAAAAATGACAATTTGAGGGGTGGGCTATTCCACTATTTCATGATTTTGACTTTACAGCATTTTAAGGGGTGGGCTTTAGCTTCAACTGGGCTTTTAATACATGATTTACGGTAGTAACAAACCGCGTCTTTCCTATGTAAACCTTGACACCCATCTCTTTCTACCTCTAT
>JAHWFP010089856.1:39608-73040 GCA_023313725.1 Lithobius niger
TTTAAATAATGAAGGCAACTTACTTTTGCTTCGAAATTTAGGATACTGTTTACTCGTTTGATGCGTAGGGGTCGGACGAATATTCGAGTATTCGTTCGTTAAGAGCATATTCGAATATGATATATTCCATTTGAATGTTCGCAAAATAAAAGTTGTATCTAATTTTTATTTTTTTTTATTTTTAAATTTTGTTTTTAAGTTTTCCCTTGGGCTTCTCGAGTCCCAGCCAAGAAAATATCGTTCGAGTTCCAGCCAGTCTTCGCTATGCCTCCTTCTCTTTCCCTTTGCCTTCCAACCTATCTAACTGACAATCCATGCATTTTGGATTGTCACTCGCAAGTGGAGGGGGTTGAGATTACGGAAGTGCACTACAGCTCTCCCTAAAACATTTAAGAACTAAAGAATGGGGAAGTCAACCAGGGCCAGGGTAACCAATTGATACATGACGTCAACTTCAATATCTAATGCGAAAAGGACGAACATTTTGGCAGATTATGGTCATTCCGTACTGCGTTTGGCAGCCCCCTTAATTTTTTTTTGGGGGGGGGGGGAGGGGGATTGTGTTATGTATGCCTGCCAAGTTGCCATGCCTCGTAGATTTAATTAAACTTGTGGTTATATTACGTATGCCTTGCATTGACAATAGACTAAATAAAAAATTAAGTATTTAATGAAAAACAGATTTTTTCGGGGGGTGTGGGGAAGAGAGCTCAGGCTGAAACATAAAAAAAATTGAACGAATATTCGAATATATTTTTGGCAAATATTCGAATAGTTTTTTTTCCTTGTTCGTCCGATCCGTATGTTTCAGGAACCAGCACCAGATCTGCATCTCTTGACAGACTCCTTAATTTCTCCCGGAATGGGGAGCCCACATTTCAGAACATCAGGTCTCTGAGATTTGGCCTCCCACCGAGAACAGCCACATAAATATACTCGAGCTTCGAGCTGTCCTTCATGCCCTTTGACACTTCCGGAACCCAATATCAGGAAAAATAGTTCGAGTCCGCATAGACAATACAACGGCCATCACCACCTACGAAAGAGCGGCGGCAAAAAGTCACGCATCCTCCACAATCTCACTTCAGACATGGTTCAACTATACTCAACAAAAACAACACTTCCGCCATTACACATCCCGGGGAATTGCAATGTCATTGCCGACTGCCTGTCTCGACACTCCCTTTCATCAGAGGAATGGACTCTCAAAACGTCAATTTGCGAATTCCTGTTCCAAGATTTGGGGACGGACCATGGTCAACCTTTTGCCACGAGGTACAATGCCAGACTTCGCCACTTGAGTAGCCCAGTCCCAGACTGCCAAGCCTGGGCAGTGGATGCACTAACATTCCCTTGGGAGAACGTTTGTGTATCTTTCAAACTACTTCCTTTCACCCTTGCAGAAAATAGCTCGGACATTTGGCCTTTTTCTCCTAATGGCGCCGAATTGTCCTGCTACCAGTTGGTGCCCTCTATTACTGAACCTTCTAATCAACCTACCTGTACGACTCCCCAGCATCTCGGTTCTTCTATCTCAACACCGTGAAACAAAGTTCCACCCTCAACTCCAGTCCCTCCAACTACACGGGTGGCTACTATCATCAGACTCCTCACGACGACAGGCATTTCTGAAGAACAGGCCTCCCGCATCGCGAATAAGACTGTCAGGTCCTCAACTAACAGAATCTGCGACAGCCACTGGCTGCATTGGTTTTGTTGGTGTCACACAAAACAAATTGATCCAGTCTGTCCTACTCTTCCACTATTTCTATACTTCCTCTTTGACCTTTTTAAGAGGGGCTTAAAAAGTTATACCAAATTGGTCTATCGATCAGCTCTTAACCCCTTCGCGACCAGGTATAGCATCCATTGTTGCACAGCTCACACCAGATTGCTGCAATGCAGTGAAGCATCAGCATGCAGTATTGTTTGAATGGTACAGGGAAGCTTCCATGACACACACAGTATGTGTAAAATATATTTTGTAATCATAGAATACAAATTACCAGAGAAAACAAATTACAGTGTAAGCAAGCACCCGTCGTAGCATCCATGAACTGCAGTGAAGATCCAGTGTGTGCCCATATGGACTAAAAAAAATAACAGTCTAACAGCACAGGGAAGTTTCCATGACTTACACAGTATGTATAAAATACGTTTTCTAATTATATAACACCAAAGAACACATAATATCGTATAAGCAAGCACCCGTCGTAGCATCCGGGAACTGCAGTATAGACCTGTGTTTGATCGTAATGACTAAAAATATTTATGTTTCATGGCTACACAGTTGCCGTTACTATAGTCCCAAGATGCTACAATGGAGATTTGTTTGTACCTTCAAAAATTTTATTGTGAGAAATATAATTTCTAAAAATACCGTGCAAAAAGCAGGCATAAAAAATGTACTTACCAAATTGATGTCCGTGTTGTTGCTTTTATATCCATTAGGCCTACACAATGATTTAGACGATTTTAGCTCCATGTCGTGCTAGGCATTGCACAGTAGGTTTAGGGATATCCTAACAAAAATCGCAAAATCGATATCCTAACAAAAATCGCAAAATCGCAAAATCGATATCCTAACAAAAATCGCAAAAGCGATATCCTAACAAAAATCGCAAAATGCTGCAAAAGCGATTTCTATTCATTACTGCTTTGCAAAGGCATGATGGACCAGTTACCAGTAAACTGCTAGACCAGTAGTCTGAAATTCTGGGCAACTGTACCACACCCATCAATAACAAGAGTGCAAAAAAAATTTCATTTCAGGCACAAACATCATGAGCAATTTTAGGCCTGAACTTCGCCCCTTGTATGCAGGCTTCTCTGTGAAGTAGGTTTCACGGGCGTTTATCCATTTGCAAATATTGTCAATTAGTTTGTCCGAAATAAATACCTGAAAATAATCCACTGGTGTATGAAGGTTATCAAGATCAACTGCTGGATGAACGTCGTGATCTGATTTTGATTCAGGAACTGCAGTCAGGCGAGTGTCATTGAAATGATCGGACAACACCGTCCAAACATCAACATCACGTAGGCCTCCTTCCGTCTCGGAATCGTCCAATTCACTTTCCGTAAACACGTTTTCCGAATCTGTTTGGTCTTCATCCTCACTTTCAGGATGATAATCTAAATCTTCCCCGTCATCTGAAACATCAGGATCACTCATGACTGTTTACTTTTGGCCCCCCAACAATCAAGCGTCACCCACACAAAAATGGCGCGCTTGAGTGTAAGCCAACGCGCTTGCCATAGCTGCAGTCAGTATTGTTTGAACACGGAATCCCCGTGTCATCATTTTGACGTCATTATCACGTGAATAAACAAAAGAACATCTATCTACAGCAGGACCACGCGTTGGTTGCTTGTTTGGTCTCGGGAACCAGAAAGGCGGCCAACAGACAGAGGGAATGCGAACTGCTACGAACGCATGTTCGTAGTGGTTCGGCTTGCGCGCATCACTGCTACGAACGCATGTTCGTACCTGGTCGCGAAGAGGTTAACACTGTTTTCAAAGAAGACAGCCAACACCTTCTCAACGACTTTCGAATCTCCGCTTTGGTAAAGTCGTTTGAACTTGAACGACCCATCACTCTGCGTCTGTTTCCAGACTGGGACCTTTCCATTGTCCTAAATTTCTTGATGGGTCCTCCGTATGAGCCCCTATCTACCTGCTACCTTAGCTACCTTACTCGCAAAAGAGTCTTCATGCCATCCTTAGCCACCGGCATTCGTTGCAGCGAAGTTCAAGCCCTTTCCTTGGATCCCGCGAACTGCTTTTTTCTCAACGACTTTAAAGGGATTACCTTAACCCCTCGTTCATCCTTTTGAGCCAAAACTCTAAAACCATGCGATCGTTCCCCCCGTTCATCATCCCTGCTTTCACCAGACACCTTAGGGGATGAACCTGAGCACTTTCTATGCCCCGTTCGAGCATTGCTCGTCTACCTCAATACAACCAAATCTCTTCGGAAGGGGCGCACACAACTTTTTCTACCCCTTCGCCAAGCCCTATGGAGAAACATTGTCTCGCATGACAGCCACATGGATTAAGACCATTATCACCAGTGCCTACGACACCTTAGAGATAAACTGTGCTGCGAATGACATTCACGTAACCGCTCACGAGCTTATGAGCCATCTCCATGTCCTGGGCTTTTCACAGTAATGTTCCAATTTCTGACATTCTTGAAGCTGCTTCCTTGTGGAACAGCTCAATCTTTACATCTCACTACTTTTGTGATATGTCTTACCAGGCCATAGGACTATACCATCTAGGACCTTTCGTGGCAGCTGTACGGGACAGAAAACCCTTAGCCCAATTTCACGAACGTTGCCTTGGGACGTGGGATATCACCCGTCAATGTACGTATCGCAATGCAAAGTTCGTTATAACTTTGGGATGCCAGCCTGCAACCCTAGGGAAGCCCTTCTGGTGGTGCCCTCCACCACTGTGACGAGGTCTGCTGGAATGCTAATATTCCAGGTACTGGATATTTGCCGGCGTATAGAAACATCAATTTACCAGTGGTACCTGGTTGAAATTGGTTTCCATTGTCTAACCGACAATATACTTCCACCCACTCTCGCCCACCCTACCTCCTCTAGACGTCACCACCTGGACACATTGAGGAACAAAAGATGACGGATGCTTGCTTACAGTGTTTTTATAGAGAGGGGTGCACATGTGCACGGGGCTTGCGGTACTGGCAGCTCTATAATTTTATCTCTAGGAGCAAGAGCATTCAGAGAAGGAGAATGCTAATATTCCAGGTAATTGATAATTTCGGTTAGGTAATTGAAATAAATTTCAACTAGGTGCCACTGGTAAATTGATGTTTTACACCATGTAAAAGAGCTACATATATTGCTGGTGAGTACTGAGCATTACGCTGTATGTAGATGGCTTGGGCATTGTCTTTCATGCGTAACGTTGTCATTGTGTTATACAAGCTGAACCTGCCTCACTTAACAAACCTTTTGACCCATATTTTTGTAAAAAAAAAAAAAAAACTTCCAAAAACATAAAAAGTAATCTAGCCTATTAAAAAAAAAGTTTATTTGTAAAGTCTTTCAAAGAAAGGTGACAGCATTGACTTCATGTATTGATGTTATTGTGAATGTTTAGAAAACCTCCAGTACACACACAATTTAATCAAGTTACCAATTAAGTCTCTTTAACTGTGCATTAAACACAACTCTTACATTGCAGGTAGTCAAGTTTCTTCGCCAGGGAGCACTACAACAAACTACGATAATGGTTTGTCACCAACAGAAAAATCATCACTTCGTGGGCAATCAAAACAAACATACTTTGAGCAAAAAGTGGCTATTCCAGACACGGGTGATGTAAGTGGGAGTTCCTGTATTCTTTAAAACCAAAGTGTGTGCAATTTTCGGGCCCGTGGCATAAAAGTCGAATTCGAGTATTTAACCAATTAAAAGAATTTGACTTGTGCTGTATGAAATAACTGTAATCTGCAGTGCGTATCAACTATTGAATGTCGAGTCTGTTCTCCTAGCTGTGTAACTTAAACCAAATTTTGAAAAAAAAATACAAAATGTTAATTTACATTCATCTTGACGTGTAATGCAAAACCAAAAGTTCAGAAAGAACTTGGCGCTTTAGACGAAGTTTCGGTGACATATCACAAATGAGTCTTGTCGATTTCGTCGGGCTTCTCGAACACTACAGTCGTTCACAAACAATTACTGGTACATGATGGGCATAATGAGAAAAATGTGGAACATAACATGTACAGATTTGAAATTCATGCACGCTCACTGGATCTTGCGCATGGCGTCCTAGTAGGCCTTTTCAGCCAATGGTCACACTAAGCGTTGAGGCTTGCTACCAGATCAGTATTCATAAGTCTGGCTCAGGCTGACAGTGGATGTTCGTGAGTGGCACACTTACGTGTTTAAACTGCTGAAATGCAATTGTCTCGATGGGACAGAGGTGTGCCTCATTGGCCGTGTTAAAGAGTTCTGTAAGATGCTGGTATTGTATTCTGTTTCGCGGGTGGCAATTTCGTTTTTCTTTTCGTGGTCTTATGTGGCCGAGTAGTGTTCGGCAATATGGTTTCGAACTAGTCTCTCCAATGTAGGACGCTGGCACATTTGTTACAGGGACCTTCATAGACAACAATCTATGCCTTGTTCTTAATTTGCCAGTATTCGTGGCTGTCTCCAAATGAGACATAAATGTTGGCCAAGAGCATGGCGAGAATTCTTAGGTCTAGAGTGTAGGTTTTTTTTTTTTTGCGTTGAGTCTTCCCTGCTCACTTCATCGAACTTGGATAGGATGATGCAATGGGAGAGGCTAGGAAAACGTGATGACATCGACAGAAACGAGAAGCTCCTATTCGTTTAGCTTAAGGGTCTTCAAGTTTGAGATAAAGTTATCGGTGTTGACAACAGAACAGACTAATTTCCTCAAATGTTTTTGTTTAATCGTGACATAAGATACCACTCAGCTCTCTAGATTGGCAGCGGTAATGATTCGAAGTCGAAATGCCTCTTTATGGACCTTCACTTGTTCGAAAAGGTGTGGGATGGGGGTGTCTTTGTCGGGTCCGAGTTTCAAAGAGTTTCAGCAAAACTGGCTTCTCGTTTGTAAGTATGGTGAGATGTTTGAATACACATGATTCTACGGCTTTTCCAAGTCTGCAGGTTAGAGGCAAGTAGAGTGACCTGTCGTCAAGTTGGGCCTTCACTTGAGTTTCATAGTCGCAGTCGGTGGTGTTCATAACTAGTTCCATTTTTTCCCCAAGCGATGGTGAGAGTGGTTTCTCCTGAGATTCTGAATCGCACCAAAAAGACGCAGAGGACAGGTTTGGATGCACACAGTTGAGGTGAAAGTTGGTGGCTCTGTAGTGTAGGATGCGGGTAATCTTTGCGTTGGCCTGGTACCAGTAGTTTTAGAACTTGATATTGGCAGTGAGATCGGCGAGTGGTGTAGGGTCTTTGTCACAACCTTGGCAATGAATTTCAGATTGAGTGCTAGCGCATCTATTTCAGGTCTCTATTCAGCGGGTCGAGGATAAAAAAGCGTTGAAAATCACGTCTAGGAATTGGGGTCTGGAGGGGGATGGTAGGGGCCCAGAGAGGACAGCATTCTGGGTTGAACGAGGCTTGGGGGCCATTAAACGTAGTGAGAGGAGGGAAGGTCTTCGTAGTGTAATAATGATCTGCAACAATGCTGGTAGGGGGTGGATTTCGGGGGCAAGGGTCCAGGCACATGCTGCGAAGGGGCTTGTGGGAAATTGGAATGAGAACCGAATTTCAAACACCAACACGTAGCTTGATTTCAGAACTTCTAGCACAGGGGGAGGGGGGGGGGGGGTCACAGTGCATGATGTCTGGGCTTGGAAGGTTGAGATGGAATTAAAATATTGAACATTTGAAGCAACCACTAAATCGTCGTATGAATCAACAGGAGAGAATCATCTGAGTGAGGCTTCACTGCAGCTGACAGTTTTGATTTTGTTAATGGTCGGCAATTCAATTAGGAGGAGCTGGCTATGTTCTGGTTTCGAAGTACTAGCACAATAGGGGTTGAATTCCAAGTCGTGGAAACTTGCCAAGGTGTCTAGTTTTGAGTGTCTTTTCGACTATAAAGATTTTGTATAGAATCTAAGCAGAGAAGTCTTGCATGTATATTGGCCATAGCGAAGCAGTTAGAATCGTGTGGGCAGTATTCAAACGGGCGCTAAGATTTTTCACCACTCGATGTCATTCGGTAATCCTCTTTCGAGGAAGAGTTTCATAGCGTGTAGGGTGATTTACAGACAGCGTTCCCTCCTCCCACAGACCCTCCTCCCAGTGTCGCTTCAGCTCTGTTTCGAAGTCCAGTCCGAATACCCTCCCTCCCCTGTTCCGTCCAATGGCCCCCAATCCTCGGGCCACCGTGCCACCCCCTTTGGACCCCTACTTCCACCCCCCTTCCCTAAGCCCATTTCCCACTCCCAAACATGATTTTAACACCCTTTTGTTTGTGTTCAACCTGAAGAACAGGACACTTTCTGAACCTGAAACACGTTATCAGTTTCCAAATGTTGACCTGAAATTCAATCCCCCCAAGGTTGTGACAAATACCCCAAAGCGATCGCCAATCTCACTGCTGACGTTTAAGTTAAGAAAAAAAACCGTACCAAGCCAGCCCTGAGATTATCTCCATCCTACACTACATCATCAGCGACTTTTGACTCCAACCGTGTGCGTCGTAATCTGTTCACTGCAATTTTTCGGACAATTAAGAATCTGAAAGACCACTCTCACCATCGCTCGGGGGAGATAAATCGGGGGAGATAATGTCACTGTAGTCCAACTTGATGACTGGTCCCTCTACGTGCCTCTCAGCTACAGACTTGTAAAAACCTTACATTAGTGTGTAGCCGGACATCTCACCAAACTTACGAATGAGAAAAACTTATCTTGCCGGAACTCAACCCCCATCCTTCACAAGTGAAGGTCCACAAAAGGTGGGAAAAACCAGAGCACTGACTGGTATCTTACGCCATGATTAAACAAGTACATTTAGGGTATGTGGTCTGTTGTCAACATTGGTAACTGTATCTGAAACTAAAGACCCTTAAGCGAAACTTATAAGAGATTCAAGCATCTTTTGATGTTGTCTCCCATTTTCCTAGCCTCTCCCATCGCCACATCCTCGCCAGAAAGCTTAAAAAGTCAAAAAAAAAGCCTACACTCTTGACGGAAGGATTCTCTTGGCTAACATGTATCATTTGGAGATCAGGAATACTGACAAGTTAAGGGGTACTCCTATGTTGCCCAAACTTGCAGAAATCATCCTGAAATATCTGGAGAACACTTTGTAACCCAACACCCCTCCCTAAAACTTTGACATCGATGACTGCTTCACAACAGCTAAATCACCCGAGCTCGAAGCTTTCAGCAACACGCTCAACAACTTGAAGTTGTTCTGATAAGAGACTTCTGAAGCACTGCCTTTTCTTGACACCTCGCGTACTCAAGACAGAACTCTCCAATGGGACCCTTAACAATAAGGGACACCCCAGAGGACAACTTCGGTGCATACTGCGTGGTGAAATACTTCGGGTTCGTCGGTGGGCCTTTGACCCACAGTCATTGAGGGTTCATCGACGGGCCTTTGACCCACAGTCAGCGGAGTCCCATTACCAACAACAAAAAAAGGAGAAGTTTCTCCAAGTGGTCTTCCCTGCTGAACTCAACAAAGCAATCAAATTTAGCAGACAATGGAAACCCAACAAATGAGGGCTTTGCCTCCCCCTCCAGTAACCGTGTGGAAGTTATTACGTACATACGGAGCAGCGAGAAAATCCAAAGGGCGCTTACCAGGCTGACATCAACTGCTATCTGAAAAATCCTCCTAATTTGAAGAAGTTGTTTCAGAAAAAAAAAACTTGGCACTTACGTGTTCACGAGAAATTGACTTACCCACGCAACTCCACAGCTCAACCTCCAACACCACCTGTGCCACAGGACACTTTACCTAAACATCAACACTGTTACTCAACTCGGTCTAGCACACCTGCCACACCCATCCGGGCTACCCTCCCGCCCCTCTTCCTCTCCCCGCCCTTTCCCCCATCAGCCCCTACCAGCTTTTCCAGTAGAGCTGATTCCACCATTCATCCTTCATTCCAAGAAGGTTGTATTTGCAGTTCCCTGTAATGACTTGGAGAGCAAGAGGAGAAAACAAGAGACGAGTTCAAAACCGTACCCGTGCCGTCGAGAATTGTCATCCAGCAGTTTCAATACGGAGGTGTGCCTCTCTTGAACATTCATGAACCTGTTTTTCTACTGTTAGCCCAACTCATGAATCCTGATCTAGCAGCAAGCCTCAACACGAAGTAGGAACATTGGCTGCAAAGGCCACTAGGATGGCAAGCGCAACATCCAGTGACCACGAAGCGCGCGCAAATTTCAACATATTGTGAACATATTGTGTTCCACGTGTTTGTGAACGATTGTAGTGATCGAGAAGCCTGAAGAAGATGACGGACTCATTCATGATTTCACCTAAAATTCGCCCAGAGTGCAAGTTCTTCCTGAATTTTGTTATAAATTTTGGTTTTGCGTTATCCAAAACCAAACAAATCCTGTTCAAGATAATGCAAGTTCTATGAAAAAAAAAAAAGACTTTCCATCAACATTTACAAAATGGTAACGTTACTGGTGGTAAGTGTTCTAATACCCCACAGCTAGTTTTGGCCATTAGGTCGTTCTACAAGCTGTAAAGCCCAGAGGCAGAACTTTCTGCAACTGTCTGCGACACCAATTGAAGGAAAATAAAATTTGTCTGCAGCTAATCTGTTGTTATCATATGATTACCCACATGTTTATTTGGGTAGCCCTCGTCCGTACGCACATTTTAAGCCCAACCACAAGTCCGTGAGACCTCTGTGAGCGGCGGTTTTTATGGAATAACTTTTCAGTGCTTTATCCTATTGATCTGGCTACTCTACCAATGGAAAGGTCTCGTCGAGGCAATTAAAATGGTGTATTGGAATGTCAAAATCGGTCAAAAATTGACAAAACGGTAGAAATTTGGCCAAAATTTGTCTGCAGCAGCTTTCAACTGTCTGCGACATACGTCGCGCGTCGCGCTGATTCTGCCATGGGGCTGTAAAGCTATAATAATTATTAGCACCGTGGTAGAGGCCAAATATACCTGACATATCATACGCTTGCTGAGTAACCCTTTCGAATATCATTCTAGTAGCAGTCGCCACTTGGCCAGTAGACCTTACAAAGCACTCGCCATTTCACAATTTCTAATCGCCACATACGTCTTGTATGATGCAAGGTTTCTCTAATTTATGTATTAATAAAATTGTGCAATTTTCTTAAACTCCAGTATTAATGCAGAAAATCCAGTTGTATAGCCCTTATAAATATGAGCACAACGCCGCAAACCGTTCGTCTCTAACTTGTACGGTTCCAGAGATACCCATTTTTTAGTGGTATGCTCTGTAGCTATTCGCCATTTTGGCAAGTAAGGCTAAATTCCAAGCCACCAACTGTTGATTTCTACTCGCCGAATGGCGAGTGGCTACCGACTTTGGGAATTGTTGTTGCTGAGAAACCTGCGTCATTACATTGATTAAAAAGGTAAAATGGTTGGCTAGTTGGAATTTACCTGTTTCATGAAATGCAAACTTTACGTGTACAAGAATATTTTATGTTCAGTTGTTATGGGACTTAACCTTTCTCCATTTGCCGCTCCCAATTGCCAATGATCTTTACAAGTTCCCCATTAGCATTTGGCTACAGCTCACTGTTATGCGCAGTCATCTTTCCGGCATAAGGAGTTGGACGTCTGTTTTGACTGGAATAGGTCTCCATGACTGGTGGGCGAGACAATTCTTGACATGGCCGTTCCAAACTTGTACGATATGTGCAATATCCACCATAATGATACCAGAGATGTGATCAATCCGTGTGTCAACTGACATTTTTCTTGTGTGAGTGGATCCAAACTCGAGACGCACTGTACTTATGAGGCATCCCACTACAGTGTCATCGTCAGTAATGTATTAAGTGCATTGTATGACAGTCCATGTTATCTATTGTGAAATGTTTATGGTCAGGAATGTTAGGTTTTCGGGCATTTTTTTACAAGCCAAAAAGTCATACGGTGACCAAGCTTTTATTTTTATTTTTTTAATGTTTGTTTGAAACTAAGTAACCTTATACATATCGGCCTGCATGTTCGAAATCTTCAACACTGCGCAATTCTTGATGCCTTTTTTTTCTTTCTTCCTCCAGTACCGATTCAGTTTCCGGAAACTATGGGCTTTTACCGGGCCGGGGTTTCTCATGAGTATAGCCTATTTAGACCCTGGCAACATTGAATCTGACCTGCAGTCTGGATTTACTGCACAGTATAAGGTAAAATAAAACTTGATATGGTTTTGTATAACTGTTCTGTGAAGATTTAATACTGTATGTGGAATAGATTGACAATTCCTGTGTTTGTGTGTCTAGCTATTATGGGTGCTATTAGGTGCAACAGTTCTTGGGTTGCTAATGCAGAGGCTAGCTGCAAGAATTGGCGTTGTCACAGGCATGCACTTGGCAGAAGTGTGTTATCGCCAGTATCCAAAATTTCCACGACTCGCATTGTGGATTATGATTGAAATTGCTATTATTGGTTCAGACATGCAAGAGGTCATTGGGACTGCTCTTGCCTTCTACATCCTTACCAACAAAGGGTAAGTAAAATGCTTCTGGTGTGTCAGTATGTGTGCGCAGTGATTTAGTAATCACGGCAGCAATTAGAGTGTTCAGTTGACCTTTAGAACTTGCAACACAAGTTGCGAAATGGGTAAGCGAAAGAACCCAGATGCACTTTTGCTATTATTCTCATCAGTGCAGAGACGTGTAATTTTACGTGTGTGCATTATTCATGAGGCCAGCTGGTCCAGCTGTTCAGTTGTAGTTGAAGAAATGAACAGATGTTCAGGTTACAGGGATAAGCGTTAATGAGGTAGTTAAGTTGCAAATTCTCATGTGTGTTTGGTAGCTACTACAGTTGGCCTCAAGTGCACTTTCCTTCGATGGACATGTGCGTATAGGTCACACATTTTCCGACTTGACCGTGTTTTGATGTTCATGGCTGGAGGGATAGAAGTGGTGCAAGTCTGTACAATCCTGTCATTGCATGTTCTCCCACTTTTCGCTATAACTTCGTACTAAGGTTAGATCTGTAATTGAATAAAGCATACATTTTTAGGTTTTGAACAACATATATGTCATTCAAATTTATTAATGTAAATTTTTTTAAGTGTTAACAATAGTGTATCACTACACGAGGAAAACATCTTCGTCGTCTTATTTCAAATTGGCAAATTAAATTAGCGTATAGACACCCAAGTTGAACAGTTGTGATAAACACAGTAGCCTTTGGGATGGCTGGAAGAACTCGCAAGTAATTGCATTATAATTGTAATAATTGTTAAATCCTGGAATATATAATGTCAAAACCAAAGACTTTCCGTTGTACTCATTACAGCTGCACAAGCTCACCGTTTTGAGTAAACACGTGATTTTTCGGTGCACAATTGTAAAAGTTGGATCTCCGTTTGTTTGTTTGTCATGCCCAAGGATGACAAGAAACAACTGAAGACAGTTAGTGTGGATTATCCAGAGGAACTGGTTGGCAATGTGCTGGATAAGACTCAAGACCCGGCGTCCGTAAGACTACTAAAGAAAAAAAAAGATGGCGGGGTCATGGTTCGGGGGAACCGGCAATTCTGTGGGGTATTTTCACTGAAACTATGAGTGTGTTACCGGGTTTACGGGAAAGGAAATGCAGATGCAATTAACTAGCCACCGTCTGTGTTTGTAGTCTTAAGTAAAACGTGAACAGTGTTTGATAATTGAATTCGTTGTAAGTGAAGTGTAGTATTGCTTCGTTTTATTGTTTTATTTTATTAACTGATCCCTTTATCAGTTAATAAAATAAAATGAAACAATACTACTCTAGACTTGAAACAAATTTAATTATCAAACACTGTTCACGTTTTACTCAGACTACAAACACAGAGGGTGGCTGGTTAATTGCAGTCATAGTGACAAGCATCAGTTAAAATCCATTTCTAATGCTTAAGCTGTTAGCACACAGTAGTCGGATAGCTAAACAGAATATATATATTAAAAAAAACTTCTCTAGAATGAAATCCATCTTTTGGGGATTTTTTTAAGTTTTAGTTTCTATTTACTGAATGCAGACCCTTTTTATTACAGTGTAAAGATCATTAAATTATTGATCACTACATTTTTTTTCAGACTTCCTTTGTGGGGAGGTGTACTAATTACCATGGCAGACACATTCACTTTTTTGTTGCTTGATAAGTACGGGCTCAGGAAGCTTGAAGCTTTTTTTGCCTTTCTTATTACTGTAATGGCAATCACATTTGGTTATGAAGTAAGTTCCGATTATTACGTTTTTTTTTCAAAGTGACCAATGAATTATTATTATAACATGCGAGCAGAGTCGCTCGCTCTTTCTGTGTTGTCTCACTACACTCTAGACCATTTCTTGCTGCTAGACAGGCAACAAAAGAATAAGAAGGCACACCCTTCCCCTCTACAAAGTCGTTTCAACACTGTAGCATGCAAATTTTTGCATGCCTGGACTAATCATGCTTCGTAATATTATCATGGACACTCCTTCTTGTTTCACATATTTAAGAATTTTTATTTAAAGGCATCTGCTTTCCCGCTACGTGTGGTGCTTTGAACCAGAGACCCCATGTCGGTTAACATTGTTAACAAACATAAAATAGCCAAAATGGAACTCTCTTTGCTCCCTGGAACTCCCCAACCCCACATTTTGCCGGGTTTTCTAGTTTGTTATTTCACACTATTTAGCTGGATAATACCGGTTAACATAGACGTAGAAATATTCCTGACAACCTTTGTTATCAATATATGTTTTGTTTGCATTATTTGGCATTTAGTAATTAAGCTTTTTCATAACTTTACGTTATTTAATTTAACTGTTTAAATAGGTATTCTCTGGTCTTGGATTTGAAATGTCCGTAAGGCAACTTTAACAGCCTTGCCATACGTGAGCTCCACGTGCTTCATTTACTGTTGCTTTCAATCGATTGTTGACAGACATTCCTGACAAACCCCGCCTGCCTTCACAGTTCACAGGTACTGTCGGTCAGGCTTAAGTCAAGCCTGTAGGACGAGAGGCATCATTGACTCGACTCACAACTATTGTGAAATACTACCTTCAGCAGTAAAATTCAACATTCAGAAGTTAACAATGAGCCTCGAAAAAAAGGGACAACAATGGGTTGATTGGTTAATCGCTTTTGTCGAGGTGATTTTACGAACCTAGAACAACTACAGAAATATACCTTAATGAAATCCGGATTAGTTCCCTGTCTTTCGACATCTTTCTCACACTTCTAGCCTTCCTACTTACAAAGGAAAAGAGGTATACAATACATACACATACATACATATACATATACAATGTATACAATACATACATATACTATATATATATTCCGACTGGATGTTTCAACTCTTATGCAACGCTGGCATACCTTTCCTGGCTTCACTACACCTGTTGAACTTGGTTTGTAGTTTCGTGCATCAAAAAGCCAACGCATTGACCTGTGCAAATCGGAAATGTGCCAGTTAGGCTTAATCTACGCATTTAACACTTTTTGCAATAGGCGAGGTAAGTTTGATTCTAGACGATAAAAATATCAAGTGAATTAAACTCTATACTAGCGGAAAACCTTTTTTTATTTGATGAGAATGTCTCGAAGAATGTGTGAAATAATGCTCCTCTCCAAACTAGTCTTATGTCATGATTGTCTCTTGAAGCAAGCTCGGCTCTAGTCGGTTACGTAGGACAAAAAGCTTGCCTTGCCACAGATTAGCCGTTAATCAGCAAAGCTCATCTCGGCATCCAGACAGCCTTAGTTATGGGAGGATGGACAAAACATGGAACATTATCCTTTTTTTATTCTCTGTAAAAAAAAATATTTGTTGTCTTTCATTGAAAAATGATTAAATGATTTCTTTTTTTAGTATGTTGCTTCAAGTCCTCCCCAAGGCTCTGTTGTGGAAGGCATGTTTGTTCCATGGTGTGAAGGATGCAACGGTAAAGCCTTGCTGCAGGCAGTGGGCATTATTGGGGCCGTCATCATGCCACACAACTTGTATCTTCATTCGGCTTTAGTGAAAGTAAGTATGGGAATAAATATGGTAACTGTTTTAAGACAAAAATAAAGTTAACTTACAAAAGCTTAGTTACACTTGCATGCAATTTTATTCACTACAGTGTATAAACAGTTTACGTGGAAGTGTGCTCTTTTCGCATTCTAGTTGGCTGATTAAGTTACGGCAGGAGGTTATAAATGTATTGACATGGGGGGGTTGTCATACTGTAACCCTTGCTTCATATTCCATTGCTTGTGACAAGGTTGTCTGGGAGAGACGCTCCAGGTTTTGTATCGTTGCTCTAGGGCAGTTGAATCATCATCGTCAGAATCTTATTTTACCAGAGAAACGGTAAGGCGCGTTAACTTCTCGGAACATTTGTGAACAGGCATTGAGTCAGGAGGCAAGACCAACAATTTATAGCCTAGCTGGCCTTGTCTTGAAGTAAAAAAAAAAGTAAAAAAAACTACTCGTACTCGTGAATTAAATTTTGTCAATGTCCTGCAGGTTGCGATATCCTGAACGTGGTACATGGTTAGTTGGGGAGAACTTGTTTGTCTGTATCTGTCAACTGCTCGCTCCATTTGGTAGGTTGCATGAGTCCAGTGTTACCAAACAGGGTGTCCCAGCGATCAAGGTGTAGGCCGCAATCGGTTCATTTGAATGTTGGAGCATCCTCCAAACAGAAACTAGTCGTAGCAAATGGGATGTGTTAGAGTTACGATGCCCCCTCTCTCTCCATCCATGCATGCGTGGTGATTGTGGGTACATCCAGCAAGGAATTTTGCCCTCCTGATTAGGCCGTGGTAGATCGTTGCAAGATCGTGGAAGGTAGCAGTTCTTAAAAGCACTGATGTTTCCAAAAAAAGTCGGTAATGATGACGCTCGTTATTGTGGAACACTATTAAATTTACTTTCAAGAGAGTAGTTGGAAGTCAGTGAACTATGGAGAATTCTCACTCTTCTGAAGGAAAAACGGCCGTTCACGTTTGAAGCTGGTGAAGTTGGATATTGGGTGGCACAAGAAGGAAGCGATGTTGCGCCGCGATAAAGTTTGCAGCGAATTTTTTAAATTTATTAGGTGATGGTCAAGTCTTTAGTGAGTATTATTCCCAGTTACTTAAAACTGTCAACCCCAAACAAGATCTACATTGTTCTGAACCAAGGGCATAAATCATATAGCCTTATTGTTTTTACTTTGGCAATCATTCACAGCAAAAGAGCAGGATACTACTTTCTAAAAGTTTTCTTGACATTCTTTTGTCAGAATGTGAATTTTCAGTGGCTTCTTACCTTCCATGAAGATTTTCCACCTTCATCGGGCTCTCCGAATTGAGATACCCTTCGGCCGAAGCGTGTTATCAACTCTTGACAGCCTGATGAAGCCGGAAGATCCTCAAGGAAAGATAAGATGCCACCAAAAATTCTCATCTGGACCAAAGAATGTCACAAGTACTTTTGGTAAATAGTAAGGCTGTATCGATTCTGAGCTGCTGTGCTGATTCTCGTCGAGCAGAGCATGATCAGCAATGCTTGTTGAACCGAGCAATTACTTCCATGTAACCGAGCCGAGTGGTGCTCCTCGCGTCTTGTCTGTGGCCAATGGACATTGAACTCTAGCTTCATTTTGGCAGTTATTCAATTCCAGTCGATGACGCATGGTTCCTGCTGCAGGAAGGTTGCGAACGGCTACTACAAAATTCAATACATAAACTAAATTTTCAGGTAATTCGTGCAGATAAACTGCTTTATTTTATGCATTTTCGGACATTCGCTTTCATATTACACTTGGTAAGCACAGCATTGTTTTGCTAACACCAGGCTGTTTTAGTGAATAGATTTGTTGTTTCTGGAAGCCTGCTTGGTATTTAGCAAACGTTGATTAATAAACGAGCTCGGTTCTGGTCGACAGCACTGATCGGCTCGGTTCTGCTTGGTGTGCCGGGCATTTTTTGAGTACTAGGCTCGGAATCAGCTCTGCAGGAAAAAATTGCTCGGTACAGCTTTAGTAAATAGTGTCCCGTATATGGCCCGAAGATCATACCCAAAGATTAGGTTGGGTTCAATTGCAGTGTGTCTGGACTAATCATAGGGCGAGTGATATTTCTCATTCTTATTTATTAGATAAAAACCTATACAACGTAATTTGTAACTTAAGATATTAGTAAATGTAATTACAGTGCGATCACTTTTTTTGACAACAGGACGACTGGGTTCGCGAGGCCGAACGAGTCATAAAATGTGGGGGTAATTTAATACTTGACACTCTAGCATCCGGGTCCGTAGCGCTCTCCTGTATACCATTTCTGGTTACCATAATGGTAAGAAACGCCATGAGGTAGTTAGAAGTCATGTTTTGAACCCTTAGGTTTTTTTTTAATATTAGTGGAAAGCGGAACCAAACGAGGACGGTACTTATAGGAGACCACCATACTATCGTATCTAGGAGCCAAATGTGCAGTACTCCAAAAATTATCGTGGCCGAAAGAAGTGATGCTGGATACGCTGTCAATTCTGTGATCACAGATCCATAATCCACCAACCCGTCAGTTAGAAATCATGTTTGTTAGTGCTAACTTCAAACGATATATTGTACTACTGTAGTAGGCATAGCCAGGAGTTCAACCATTTAAATAATTGATTCTTAACAAACTTACTGAGGAGAGATTACTAGATTAGGTTGTTCCACATTGAGGGCATTAGGTTTCAGCTTGTGATTTTAGGGAAAAATTGTTTACGCGTTTGGCGTAGGCATCTAAGGATAGCTTAATAAATACTTACCAACACAAATGAAACAGAAAAATAATCGCATGCAAGTATAGGCCACGAGTCCAGTATTGGCAACTTTTTCAGAAATATTGATAACTGTGGAACCGTTTGAGATAATGATGTGCGGTTTGTGGCATTTTGCTCAGGAAACCACTGAGTATCTTCGTAGCTATGTCTTAACGTTAGTTACTATTTAAAAAATTTATTTTAATAAATATTTGACTTTTGGAGAAAATTGCAACATTGATGAAAAATTGGGGATAAAGTTTTGGATATCGGTATCGACCAAATTTTTAAAACCGTTTCGATATTGGATTGGTAAAGTTGGTATTGATGAAGCTTTACTAATTATACATCGGGCCATCTAGTTAAGTGAGAACGTGGGGGCCACCAGTACGTGGGAAAAAGAACGAATATTCAGCATGAATGGTCCACTACCTTGTAAATACAGGAGGCCACGTGTTCTGCCAAATTCAAATTCTGGCAAACAGCAAGAATGTGACCAGGATCCCAATTTTTCCTTTGAAGTGCCTGATGATGACAGTAGCATTGCTGTCGAAAATTAGCAAGACTCTGTGAGTGTCTTATGTATGAAATTGTGCGATCATGGAAGAAGATTGTAGTTTTAACATTAAATCCAAAAGTTCCCAACGGAATCAATCATTTCATCATTAGTTTGACAAACATGTGCATTGATACTGATAGGCACGTGAATTATTTCTGACTGAGTGATTTTGTTTAGTTTTACGTTTCTTGCAGAAAAGTTAAAAAAAATAACTTGAAAATATACTCCTTGGCTAAGAGTCGGACTGCATGCAACCACAGACTAACTTAAATAACAATGGCCACAGCTTGAACTTAATAAAGTCTTGTACCACGAGCCATGGCTATTTGCCATGATCTCATCATGAATTAGCCACTAACGAACGAGAATGGCGGATCTCAAGCCGTCTGAGTGGACTAGCCCAGTCACGTAATACCGCGTCATGACAAACAGCCTTGGCGCATGGTTTAGTCCGTTAGAAATACCCAAATTCTGTGTGTTTTTAAATGGTATTACCGTATCTTTGTTTTGGGAGAGTCGAACTTTTTATTAGCCATTATTGGGCTAGTAATGTTCAACAAAGGATTAAATAAAAATATAAACACGCACGGCTCACTATAAATTATACAGGGTGGTCCACAAAAAACTGACGACCCAAGATTTTCTAAGTCCAACTTTTCTAGTTAGCACCCCTCAGAACCAGGATGGGACAGAAATCGAACCTAATGAAACGGGAAGTTTCTGTCCTCTCCTGGTTCTGAGGGGTGCTAACTAGAAAAGTTGGACTATCTTGGGTCGTCAGTTTTTTGTGGATCACCCTGTGTAAAAGAAAGAAAATTTAGTGGTCGGGCTAGAAAATCTAACCTATTATTATAAATCAGTTGAACACTGGTGATACTGGCAACCTTCATGTCGGCAGCGATTTCTCAAACCGATTGTCTAAGACCTTCTTCAGGCCAAAAAATATATACAGTGTGGTCCACAAAAAACTAACGACCCAACATTTTCTAAGTACAACTTTTCTAGTTAGCACCCCTCAAATCCAGGATAGGACAGAAATAAAATCTATGAAACGGGAAGATTCTGTCCTCTCCTGGTTCTGAGAGGTGCTAACTAGAAAAGTTGGACTTAGAAAATCTCGGGTCGTCAGTTTTTTATGGACCACCCTCCCTGTACACTATTTTCCTTGTGACCCGCAATGCACCAAAGTAAACAGTCGCTGCAAAAATTTTCTCAACATGTAAAAAGTGTATGTGCATATTATTTGGCATGACGAATGAGACCCAAGGACTTGCAGAGGCTGCTGCGGTGAGTTGACGTTTTATGCCGTTTTCTAATTTACTGTTATGGGAAAGTTATTGTATGCTACTTTTATATTCGTAAGGTTGTAACAATTTTTGTTTTAATTTCCAGTCACGAGATGTTGACAGAACAAAGAAAGAAACAATAAAGGAAGCCAATATGTACTACTTTATTGAAGCTGCAGTTGCCCTTTTCATTTCATTCCTGATTAACGTTTTTGTGGTTGCTGTTTTTGCGCATGGAATGTACAGTAAAAGTGAAGGAGAAGTGGTAGGTTTTGAAATATTTTAAAACGATTTTGTTGTATGCTTTAAATGCTATTGAAACTGGTTTAGACCAGAGCGACTAAAAAAAAGTGTATTGTGTGCCAAAAAAATGGGAGGACGTTATCAACACTCAAAAAAAAAAAAAAATCTGCTTCAAAAACAGTGGGAGGACGATGACTACGCACTTGGGGGGCTTTAAGAGAGGTTCACTGGTTTATCTGCGAAATGAGATGCAGTTGCCATTCAGATGAATTATTAATTATTATCAAAATAAGCTTGAGATCCAGTAGTTGTGTATTCTTGGAACTGCATTTGCTTTTCGTTTGTTCAACCCACACAAACTTGTTTCACCTAGAAAAGGTGTCAATGTTGCTGAGTGTTGCAGCTTTTCGGTAGTGTGCTCTTTGCAGAAAGAAATCCAGTCTAGAGAAAGGCATAGATATGCCGAAGTGTTCTGCACAGAACTGAACACTGAAAAAGTATGACAGTTTCACTGCAAGTTGATTAAAATACTTGTAGTACAGCGATCAAAACAATAGGAATTATGGAGCAGAAGCAACAGGTTTTCAATAATTATTGCAAATTTGGTAGGAAAAAAACACAACGTTTGGCACTGTCCTAAACTCACGTAACAGTTTAGCAGTCGAGCAAAATGGTGGCCAAAATCGTGGAGAGAAGTGTTTAAAAGTACGACTGCAAGAGCTGTTCGATTAGATTTTGATAGTTTTTTTTGCAAGAAAATCTCTATTGTAAACGAAGCACTACACGCACAATTTCAAAAGTTCCAAGATTAAAAATCCAGTCTTAGCATATTTTCGATGGTCTTTGATGCTGATGTTGAACCTCAGCCGACAATCTTTACCAAGTACATTTTCTAGACTTCTTTACAGCCTCACCTAATTAAGTCGGGTGAGGTTTTAAGAAGTCGAGAAAAATGTGCCTGATGAAGCTGGTCGGCTGTGTTTTAACATGTGCAGCATCATAGGCTGTCGAAAATTCTCTGAGATTGGATTTTTAATCGTGAAACTTTTGAAATTGTGCGTATAGTGCTTCGTTTACAATGCACATGGCTTCTAATTTTCAAAGTAAGAATGTTGATGTTTTTAAAACCTCGATCTCGATCATAATTTGTCGTTTGAAAATTAAGTTTTGTTTTGAGATTTTGATCTTATATTTATCAATTTGTAAATGTATGTAAGCTTTTCGTCTAGTTTCACAATATGAACTTTAAGGACGTTTTACATTAAAATAGAATTCAAAAGGCCCTAGACCTTTTTCATACTTGTGTCTTAAGCTATAAAAGCAGAAAATAGCTTATTGGTTCGATCGTTAGGTGAGACAAACTTTCCCCAACAAGAAGAACAACAACTAGCATATTGTCGTCACATTAAAATACCCTAGACCCCAGGAAAAAAACCCTAAGCATCGTGCCTACGTTATAAGCTATGAAAGTTGAATGTTGGTATGGTAATTGATTTGACCTGTAGGTGCAATGAAAGTTTCCTTAAGAAGAAGAACAAGAATATTGTCACCTTTAAACAGCGTTCAAAAGGCTATAGGACTTATTCATACCTGTGTTTGTAGCTATAAAAGTTGAAAATTGGTTCATTAGTTCGATCTTTAGGTGAGAGCAAAATTTCTCCAACAAGAAGAACAACAACGAGTCGCAATGAAAAAATATTCAAAAGGCCCTGGTCCTTGAGTTGTTAATACTTACATTTTAAGTGATAAAAATTGAAAATCGGTTCATTGGTTTGATGTTTAGGTGGCAGAAAAATTACCTCAACAAGAAGAATGATAAGAATACTGCAATCACATTAAAAAAGCATTTGAAAGGCCCTAGGCTGCCTTGTTCATACAGTTTAATCTTCAAAACTTGAAAATAGGTTCACTGGTTCAATCCCCTGGTGATGGCAGAGTCCCAACAACAACAAGAAATGGCCACGCTGTGGTGGACTAACGGTTTGATTGTTGTCGAAAATTTTTAACACAGTCAAATAGTTACTACGTGACCACAAATACAGAATTTCGTTGGTCAAATTCTGAGTGAAACCATAGGGTTCAAAGTAGGGATCAACCGAGTCTGGATATATCCGGATCCGGCGCCGGATAATGCGGTATCCGGCGAGACCCGGATCCGGCAATTATATTGAGTCGGATACCGGATGCAACACAACCAAAACATTGTCGCCGTAAACATGTTGCTTGCCTCGGTAAAATAAATCTTAGCAAAATAATTAAGCGATCTACGGGTATAAGAAATTGCAGACGTAATAATTACAGTGTAAATTATTGCACAAAAATATACTTGAGACAATCGTATTAGGTTTTCATAACATAAAAAAAAAGTTGAAGTTCGACTATGTAAATCCGCTTAACGAAAATATTCACCTTCCGTTGCAGTACATGGGAGACCTTGAAATAACGTCCTCTGGTTATTCTTCCATTACGGCATTGTTTACGGCTTCCGACCTCCTTTTTTTAAGTTTTTAATACCGTAGAAGTAGTTTAAAGTTGTTTTATTTCCTAATTTATATTCACTATCATTGAAAGCAATCGGTTTACGGACGCCATCGCGCTCCCACTCCCAGCCGGTTGTCCGTCAAGAGACGCGCACCTGCTAGCTCCAAGACTGTGACCTTGAGTAGCTTCGCGTGACGTCACTTGTGACTGGCCCCTGCCGCGATGAGTGATCACGTGCTATACCACAGCCACCTACAGAAAGGCCGGATCAGCTTTGCCTTCCACAATAATCCGCTAGAAGGCGCGACAAATACCGACGCGACAAGTTTGCCAAGTGGCGTCATCGGTTGACAGAATTTGGAACCTTCGTCGGTTAGTTTGAAATTTCACCACTTGGTGTAGAGATGGCAGCACCTAGCAAACTTGCGCTTCTTTCTATGTCAATGGTTGATTTTACGCGCCTAATTTGCCTTGATCTGATCCGGCTTTTGCTGTTGGTGGCTGTGGCTATACACGTGCCAATCGGGGAATCTCAGCTTTCCAACGCGACCAAGATGGCGGCCATTCGTTGAGTTGTTGTGTTACGACAGCTTGAACCAGGGCTAGTTTTAGCAAACAAAAGCAATTTCACGTCAATTTTGACGACACGGCCAACAAAAACATCAGTTGAGGTAATTAAAAGATGATACTAAATTAAATAAATCCAAAATACGCGTGCCAAAGTACCTAATTCTGTCGGAATTACACCTCGTTGAATGCAATGGCGGTTTTTCTTTCCAAACGGTACTTTGAATCTTGGGTGCGTCGGGAGTTTTAGAAACGGTTTTGAAGTGGTGATATATCGTGGTTTGGACGCCAAGGGGTTAAATTCGAAAAGTAAGACGGTTTAATGATGGCATCAAAAACTAGCAAGAAATAATAGCATGATAAACCAAAGATGACTTCCATGTTGCAAGAGTCGAGACAGTTTTATTCATAAAATGGAAAAAAATAAATACAGCTTTTTTTTTATGTTGGTTTCGTTTCCTTTTTTTTTCTTTATTTTTTATGCTTTCGTTCTCTTATATTGCTTTCGGTCTTTGTTATACTGTGCGCAATACAAAACGGAACGAAAACACTTTAAAAGCGAATGAAAGCAAAAAAAAAGGAACGAAACCTTTAATTTTAATCTAAAATAAATGCATAGACTACATACTGGTTTCACCAATATTGCAAAATTTTGCAAATTATTTTTCGAAATGAAGCAGTAGGCTAATCAATGAGAAATCCTTCAACTAGGAAAATGGTTTTTGATTGATTAACTTAATGAGTGCTGTGTTTGACTGTTTCAAAAACAAATTTGCAGAATTTGGGAACATTGCAAAAACAGATCTGTAGCCTACATGCAATTATACTATACTGGTATAATAGCATAAGACTTCTAAGTGTTTAATGTAAGAATTTAGGAAAAATGCAAGCACTGGAATAAAGTATGTTGAACAGGAGAAGTCCAAAGTGCACATGTAAAACCAACACAACCCGACGTTTCGAGCTAGCTCCAGCTCATTATCAAGGGAAATACAAGATACACTTAAAATTGCATAAAGTAGCAAACAGACAAATGTAGGCAAAACTGCCTAAGTCAAACTACAATACGAACAAGTTAAAAATTTAAAATTTTAAAAAGGAGAGGAAGAGGAGAGCGACCTCTTTATGCACTTTTAAGTGTATCTTGTATTTCCCTTGATAATGAGCTGGAGCTAGCTCGAAACGTCGGGTTGTGTTGGTTTTACATGTGCACTTTGGGCTTCTCCTGTTCAACATATTTAATGTAAGAAAGTAATATGAAACAAAGCGAAAATTAACACCATAGCTGCAACTTATAAGGGGAAAAAAATAAACAATTTTATTTCGTTTTTGTGTGTGAATTATTCGGTACCGGCCCAGCACCGGTCCAGCACTGACATCCAGTTATCCGGAACGGTATCCGGTCTATCCCTATTTCAAAGTTTGATGTTTAAAATGTTTAAAGTTGAGCTTGCATCTTGATCTCTCATTGAAAATGTTGTCCTTTGACCCCCACCCCATCTCTTTTTTTTTTGCCAATTGTGATCCGTTCCCTCTTAGAAGGTCTGCAAACTCTGCTGCAGGAATTATACGCCAGTGACGTGGCACTTCAGCTGTTGGAATTGGTTGTTAGTGTGGGGTGACTTTTTTACTGCCTACAGCATGTGCTATTTCCTATGTGTACCACCTATGTTTGATAAAAAATAAACAGACTTATCGCGTTTATGCCAATCTGCGACACTTTCTCTGTCATTTGTTAAATTGCTTGCTAGGATACCAAGTGGATACTTAATGTAACTGTGATTTCTTTGTGTTTGAATCCAATTATATTTTTCATTACAGTATGAGATGTGTGAATCACACAACAGTTCATACAAAGATGAGTTTGTAAAGGTAAGCCAGCTTAACATTAGTTGGATAACTGTGAACTTTGACATTCTTGTGCAATTACAGAATGTTTAGTGGCTAAATCCAGCACTCATTTGAGACTTATCTTTTATTATGATAGCTTTCACCTAACGTAGACAATAAATACCGTAAATCGCCTCCTAAACACTCATAGGCAATTAAAATTAATTAAATAAAAAAGGGGATGGACCGTAACAATGTTATTATTAGGTTTTCGAATCTTACTTTTGTAAACTCCATCACAGAAAAGTTTGTGTTTAAGTGATCATTCACGTACATGATCTGGGTTGTCTAGCATTAACGCAATACATTTATTCTCATTTATTAACAAATTTAGTTTATTAGATAGTTTATTTAGTTTACTTTGTGTATGATGCTTTTAGTTAACTTGGCTGCAGAATAACCACGTAATGAGAGATAAAACATTGATTTTTTTAAATCAATTTCTACCAGAAAAATTGTGATTGGAGGGGGGGGGGGGACGACTGTAACTAGTTTTTTTCATGATTGCGGACTTAAACACATTTATTTATTTGTTTATTTATGTATTTTTGGGGGGAGGGGGGGGGGGCATAACTTTGCCAGGGCTGTTAATAGGCGATTTATGTTGCATTTTCAGTTGATATTGATACCAGGTTAGGTGCCATAGTAACAATATCGTCTCTATGTTTGATGTTTTCGTACTGTATAAGGTGGTACTAGTTTTTTACTCGCGTGCAAGTCCATAACTCGACCAAATTTTGGCCAAATTTGATGTTTGAATACATCATTACAATCTTTTTCCGATAGTTGTCCAGTGTTGCCCAGTAGTCTGTTTATTTATCAAAAACTAAATGGCCTCAGTGCCAGTAAGCAGTCCAAAATATAAGATGTTATTAAAATTTTGGGCTTAGAATCCAGACCGGATGAATTTACTAGTATACAAATAATAAATGTCATACCAAGCCTTATGAAAGCCTTGCTCAAGTCACCCGGCTTATAATCGCAGCCAATTATTTCTTTGGAGTATGCTACTGGTAGCTCAAATATGGTAATTTTCTTATATTCGGGGTAATTCAATAATATTGCCACATAATAGTTTTATGTACCGTTATTTTTTTTTTTGCTGAATTGTTTAAAAACAGTGGTAGAAAGAAGGCCTGCTGCTCGGACTAACTGCAAGGCTGGTGTAGTGTGCAGGAGGATAGTGTATGCTAAACACTTCCGTCATTTACTAGGCTTCACCTCACTAACTGAAGACACAAATAATTTGTTTGCTAAGTGGCTTTATAAAAATTGACTGTTTATCGCACGGTTAGGTGAGAAAAAAATTTATGTGTCCCTGTGAGTTTTGGCAAACCATTGGTAGGGTGGGTATAGTTATAGTGGCTTGCCTCTTTACCCTACAACCACTTCAAGCTAAGGTGTCTTAGTGTTCTCAATGGGTCGGCATGGAGGCCGATAGGATAAAAGCTCTGCACCTCACACGAGGCATGAAGGTTTCATCTCAATTGGGGTTTTCACCGGTTCTCACTTGTATGTACTGTTTGTTCCAGCGATAAGCATACGACCTGATAATATATGTGGGACACGTGTAATAGAATCCTAGCATTGCAACAGAATACATTTTAGCTGTCACTGTTACAATTAGGAGCGTAGCTGTGTGATTGACTAATGGTAGGTGAATACTGTAACTACTTGCGGGTACTTCATGTCGTGTGTCAAGAAAAATTCATACACCTCTCGTTTGAAGGGTATATCATTTAATTCCGGTACGCTCCTAGTGCTTGAATTATGCTTTGAGTTTAATGGAATAAAGTCTATACTCTCCAAGCGAGATGTGTATGAATTTTTCTTGATACACGACATGAAGTAGCATCAAGGAGTTATTCACCTACCATTAGTCAATCCCTTGTTACACAGCCAAATTTAACAGTGAAGGCTAAAATATATTCTGTTGTAATCATAGGATTCTATTACACGTGTCCCGCACATTATCAAGTGGTATGCTTATCGCTGGAACTGCAGTACATACAAGTGAGAACCTGTCAAAAAGCCAATTGAGATAAAGCCTTCATGCCTCGTGTGAGGTATAGAGCTTTTATCCTATCGGCCTCCCATTGAGAGCACTGACACTTCAGCTTGAAGCGGTTATAGGGTAAGAAGGTAAGCCACTCTACTAAACCCACCCTACCAACAGTTTTATGAAAAACTCTGTAGAATAGAATTGAGAGGCTCAAAGATGAGTGACCTAACCTGCAAAAATAAAGATGTTTTTCACCGAACGGAAGTTCACTGTTACTGTATGTGGTTTGTCATTTTCTAAGAAGCCAAATCTAATGGTTGGTTTCGTAACACTTTTTTTAAATCTTGGAGTGCTAATAAGTATATTAATTACCACTTGCAGAATGGCACCCCTGGTTCTAGCTTCACTTTTGGGTAAAACTAGAAATGCACCTGCATGCATATATATCAAAGGACCGGGTTTAAAGTGTAATCTTTGTAAGTGGCGTAAACCTAAATGTGTGCTTTACAATAATTTTTTTTCTTGCAGAATTCAACAGACGACGTAGATGCCAGTATTTATAAAGGGGTGAGTGACAGTTTTCAAAGCGCTACAGTTTATACGCAGTTACTGTGCTTATAATTTCAGTCTCGTGTGTAGCTGTGGATTTAACCCGGTTGTACTGATTAATTTGAAATCATTCACGCTTTAGTTTGTGTGCTTACTGCTTAAGCAGCACACAAACCAAGATTTGTATAAATAATTTCTCATTAGTCTAGGGGAACCTAAGAACTCCATTATTTCAGCATCCAAGTCCAGTTACAGTTGAATTCCAAAAAGAAGCCAAACCGAAAAAAATAATAAATATTGGAAGCAGACCTAAGCTAAAGTAACCTTTTGCATTTATATTAAATGCAGCCCGTTACATGGCTATAGATCAGTGAAGCATTCTGTTCTCGCCTTTCATAACTAGTTGTTTGTGATTTACTAGCCATGCTTCGGTTCCTTCACGAAGGTCACCTTTTGTCATCTCACTTAGTTTCTTTGTCTTTTTGTGAAGACATATGTCATGTTACGGAAAGGTTAATGAGTATATTGATTTAAAAGCGTAGTCTAGTCTTAAATTACTACTGTACTAGAAGAGTTTTATTGAATTAAACGATTCTTCTGCTCCTTCAAACTTTAAATCAGAAGGCCTCAAGGTACCATGAATTTCATGGTCCATTACTGTGCAAAATAAATATCAATTGTATTATCTTGCGTACTACCTGAACTTGGCATGTGCAGAATTAATGGTAAAATTAAAACAGGGGTACATAAAATTCTTATTGGACAAAATTTCCCACAAAATTTTCCCACAGCTTTTTCAACTTTCCGCAGCCTTTCACCATGTAGGTAAGCCATTTTTTGGTGAATTTCCACAGTTCTCTGAAATTTCCCGCAAATCTCGTTCTAGCGTTCTGGCATATTTTGCACACCTGAATTAAAAGTCAGAAAATTGATTCGTGTCTTCCTATCTGACTCCAAATTATTACTGGATTAAGCTAAATTGATACTTCTGTTATCGGATAAGGCTGTGCCGATCATCTGTTTTTTTTCCTGCCGAGCTTGTATGTTAGTTGATCAGTCAAGAAATGACCTATACACTGAACGATCTTAACGAACTGGTGTCATGATGAACTCAACATTTATATCTTTAGTACCAGTATATGTCGTCACCATCAAAGCTGTAATAATCGTTACTGGCAATACTATGAAATTTACTCATCGTAAAATGGATTTAAAACTTTTTAAGACGCACACTTTCAACCTGGAGACATGTATCTGCTAACTTTCGATAACTGAGCTGTTCATAAGGCACAATAAGGGTGGTTTTTCTGAGCTCTGGCTACATCGTTTTTGTTTACATCATCTGCTTTCAAGTTCGAAGACGCACGCGAGCGTGCCCCCCGGTATATACTGGACAGATCTTCCACATTGTCGTCGATCTTCCACTTCCTCAGCAACAAAGTGTCGAGTTCACAGTTTACTAGGTGCAACACATTACGATTGGCTGGGCCTTGAAGATTCATAAGGGGGATCTTGTGTGCCGAACAATGCTGTATTACAATCGATTCTAGACAACGAAGGTGATTGTCTCTTGCATTATTCGAGCACACCAGTGTCTTCGTGTTTCCCCAGTAAATCTCGTGCCGTGTGCTCATGCAATGGGCTGCAGTGCCGTTGTCTTCCTTTCTGTTCCTTGTGTTTCCCATATGCTGACTCAGTCTCGTCCTCACACCTTTTCAAGTCTCTCTTACGTACACGGCACTGCAGCCCGTGCATGGAACACAGTACACTCCTTCTCTCGTATTCACTACCTTTCCGCTATTCACTTCATCTCGGAGGGGAGCCATAAGGTTACGGTAGGAAATATAAGAGGTTATAACACTGATAAGAGTGACACACCAACAGTGGGACTTACCTTTCTGGAAGGCGTGACTGTAAAATCCGAGACATAGTGAGGAAGAAGGGCCTTGGTTCTTACTTGAAACACACAAAAGGTTTAAAATCGAGTTTGATACGGAGAAAAACTGAAGCCCCACCAGCTAAGAGAGATACACAAACAGTCCGAGATAAAGTGACTTATGGTGAGGACTGGCCCATTTCGGATATTAGGGGTTTACTGCCATGGGGAAACAGCGACCATGATGTTATTGTCTGAGATGGCTTTTTTGTCCTAAATGGAGGAAATGAACAGAAAACAGCAAAGGAATTTTTATAGCAGGCCATTTTGATGAAATCAGTGCAAAACTCGAAGTTGACTGGGAATTAGAATTCGTTGGTAAGATGCTGGAGGAATATTGGGTTATTTTGAGAAACAAACTTCAGTGCTTGATGGGACAATTTATTCTGACATACCATGTAAAAGTTGGTCTCACCCCTCTTCCTGTCGAGATACTGTAAGCTATTAAAATGAAACATCACCTGTAGAAACAGTATTGTAATGTGAGCTTGACTTCTATTTCAAGAACGTCACAACGAGCTGACTAGTACCTTTTAGAAACCGTTTAAAAAGTTTTTAGGAATTGTAAGAAAAGCCCTCTTAAAAAGGTGACCCACAACAGGTTTGGTTCCTTGCAGTGTTCTGATGGATCTGTTGTCGATAAGGGCGAATTGCTCAACTCCGTTTTCTCACCAGCCGCTAAGAATTCTTCACCTTTACCCCCTAGATTGCAAGGACCAACACGCAACAAACTTGTGAGTCTGCGGACTGTTTCTAACCTGCTTTTGGAATTGGGTACAAGTAAGGCTGCAGGTCTGGATCATATATTGCCGTTGGTGCTGCAGCACTGTGGTATATCCATTGCTCTGGAATTATGCAGTGTTGTAAATCGTTGCTTTGAAACTGGAATGGTGCTTGAAAATTGAAAGGAAGCCTATACCGTACCTAAAAGGAACCAAAATGGATCCGAATGATTATAGGTCAATTAGCATCACGTGTATCTCAGCTAAGGTCTGTGAAAGAGAATTTCAGGAAAATGAATTTGAGGACACTGCTTAACATGATTTCGCAACAACTTTTGTTCTGCTAGCCTCGTAGCGGCGGGGAAGAAGTGGACATACTATTTGGATGAAGGCAGACCAGTTGATGTTTTTTTTTTTTACGTTGCCAATGCATTGGTAGCATTGATCATGGTATGCTTATAAAAATACAAATTGATGATGGTATATCCCTCAGAATTATTAATTTTCGTATTGCATTCTTTACGGAACGACGACAAAGAGTGGTGATTGACAACCAGCATTCTGCTAGGACTAAGATGTTAGACTGGACTTTACGCTAGGAACCGTGCTTGGCCCAAGAATTTTTTTCAATTCACACAGCTAAGAAACAACATGGAATTAATTCACACCCACTTAAGTTTATGAAAATCGATAGGCCAGTTCAAACGATTCAATATCAATGTGAGTTTCAAAATTATATTAAAACAAAAAAATATCATATAACAGGGGTCGAAATATTCGGATGCACAGAGGCAAATTGCACTCCAAAATCGCACTTTGCACTCCAGAAGCAACTTTTGGAGTGCAAAATTGCACGCCAAAGTTGAATTTTACATAACTTTTGAACCGCACAAGCTAGAGACTTGCGGTTTGCGGCATTTTAAACAGCTTAGAATTAGATTTCCTGTGACACCATTCCTTCCACATAAGTTAAACTCCATTTTTTACTACATTTGATTAAACTTATGTGTATAGGTTTTTAAGTTTAATAGTGAAGTTAAGCGAGTTTTAAGCAGAGTGCAGGAAAATGGTACATATTATTGAGATGCTGTATGTTAGAATTTTCAATGGCTATAAAATAGGAGACCACAGTGTTGGTTTACATTTTGATTTTGCACTCCAAAGACTTTTGTTGCACCCCAGTAACAGATTTGGGGTGCAAATTTGCACCTAGTTCCAAATTTGGAAATTCGACCCCTGATATAATAATATCAGGGTTCGCACAAAGTGCTTGAAGGCCTTGATAGTGCTGGAATTTCTTTAGAACAATTCAAGGCCTTGAATTCCTTGAAATTATTAGCTATGTTCTTGAAAGGTCTTGAATTCAATATTTTTTGTCATAATTTAAAGCAATGCCCTAGCTTTAAGCAAAATAAAGACAAACTTGCAATTTATTCTTGCATGTTTGTCGTAAAATGTTGTTGAATTTGACTTTTAAATTTCCCCACATTTTCAACAGATGTTTATTTGGCTGTTAAAATAAATCTAGGGTGAAAAAGTCTAGGAGCTGTTAAAATAAATCTAGGGTGAAAAAGTCTAGGAAAAGAACTGATGGGGAAAAAAGCAAAAGAAAAAAACGTTCCCTGGTGACATTCGAGCCAAGGCAACTGACCTACCCTAAATTACAACAATAACAACACGAAAAAAGGCAGAAAGCAATTTTTCCCATGGTTTTTTCCCCTGGATTTGTTTCCTTTGGCTTTTTTTCCCCGCTCATGTTTAAAACCTGAACATTTTATTCTTTAATGAGATGTTGGCTCTTCACTGGTAAAACTAGGCCGGCCCTATTTGAAGCTACGTAGCCTTTTTTGAGTACGTTTGTTGGTGGTTAAACATCCTTGAAATACAGTATTGGTGTTGGAAAAGTCCTTGAAAATCACTTTAGTTTTGGAAAAAATCCTTGAAAGTGCTTGAATTTCTTGCTTGTGGTCTTGTGCGAACCCTGTATAATTCACAAGAATCCGCCGAAACACGTATACCCTTGCAGGAAAGGTCATTGCCTATGAGGCCACTGAGGAAAGGGATCTGGGTGTGTGGGTCACCAACAACCGCAGTACGGCCAAGCAATGTACTGTAGCTGCTGCCAGTGCCTTCAGACAGATGGACCACTCTCACGACCCTTACCCAAATTGGGTACCAACTCGTGTAGCTTCTTAACAAAGGTATTATTCGTCCTCACCTGGAGTCTGCCAGTATGGCGTGGCGTCCCTGGTTACAGAAAGACATTAGTCTTCTGGAAAAGGTTCAACGACGGGCAACTAAAAGGGTTACTAAATTGAACTTTTTGAGCTGTGAACAGCATTGTGCTTTTTCTGGGCTTAACAACTCTCGCTGATCGCAGGCGACGGGGTGCGATCATAGAGACTTATGAACTTTTTCATTTTTTTCCTAAAGGAGAGGAAGAGAAATTCTTTTAGCGCTCCAAGGTAAATCTTACAGAAAAACCTTCCGTTCGCCTTGATATTAGAAAAAAAACTTTTATTCTGTTGCAGTTATTAATGATTAGGTTTACTTGATAAAAACCTTGTTCAGTGGTTGCCATAATACTAATCCATTGAAACGATGTCTGGACAATACCGTCTTAATTATGCCAGCAGGCCTAACAGCAACTAGCTTTTATGGTACAGCTTGGTTTTATTATTATTATTATTATTATTATTATTATTATTATTATTATTATT
>JAHWFP010089856.1:73050-87896 GCA_023313725.1 Lithobius niger
TTATTATTATTATTATTATTATTATTATTATTATTATTATTATTATTATTTATATTATTATTATTGTTAGTATGCTATTGACTTTGCTGTAGTTTAGTGCGTGGCTAGCAGTTTTGGTTGACTCATCAGACTTGTTTCGTACTTCTGTATCACCTATCTTGTATCCAAATATCAAAGTTGTCCTTCCTAGCATTTCACACAATGGAAAACATTATGGTTATTATTTATGTAACGTCATTGTTGTAGGCTTATTTTCTTGGGTGCCAATATGGACCTGCTGCATTGTACATATGGGCCATTGGAATACTCGCTGCTGGTCAAAGCTCCACTATGACTGGAACGTATGCAGGCCAGTTTGTTATGGAGGTAAATACTGGATTTAAAATGTTGTAATCATTACTTCTGAACCGCACACGTTTTATTAATTTGTCAACTATTAATATGTCAACAGTATGTAAATTAATCCATGATTTGCTGTGCATTCTTGCACTTGTCGTTTCTGCTTATGTTGCCCCAACTCCATAAAGGGCAATTGCATTGATTTTTACTTTCATATATTACCTTTGGATCATCTACACAACAACTGGACACAAAAGGACAGACAGAAAACGTTACATGTGTTGTACAAAGCAGTTTCATTTCCTCGTCACCACAAGACACCTTGATGGCTCCATTCTTGGTCTTGGAATCGCCGGCAAATGGAGTTACCAGTTGAACTTCTGAGCCTGCTAAGTAGTAGCGTGTGCTAAACACTAACATCCCACAGTCAGTTGTTATCTCCATTCTCAATCTGCTCTTCTAGTTTCAACTAGTAACTCCATCTCTCGGCAATAATTTTGACTTGTTCCAAGCTATGAATGGTGTCTATCGAAGCATCTTGTGGCGATGTAGTAAAGAAATTATTTTATTGGCCGAAATGTCTTCTCACTGCTTCTTTTGTGCCTAGTTGTTGTGTATGTAAATGATCCAAATGCAAAAGCAGCATAATTTAATGTAATTGTGGATTTCACAATTACAATCAGAAATTTCTGTAGGCTAAAATGTTTTGTGTCCAAAAATTAACTATTGTTGCATTCATTACAAAATGATTAGGTTTTGTGGATTTCTGAACATCTGCTGGTGCTGTAACGCTTTGATGACCAATGTTGCCAAAAAGGCCGATATCCAATTTTCGATGCCAACATTGGTGCATGAAAGTTAAAAGAACACTTTTTTAGCCAAGGCGTTATGAAAGTTAAACGTAAAAACATTCAACGTACGGACACAGATCCTTAGCTCTGTGTCTGCAATTATACCGTTATTTCAACTATTCCAGAAATAACTTGTGAAACTTCAAATTCAAATTTTGAAAATGATGCTGAAATTTTAGAGGTGTGAAGTAAAGTAAAGTAAAGTAAAGATGATACACAGCGCCCACATGTGGACATTACAGTGTATATAAACATAAAAATCCCCTCCAAAAAAACACAAATAAAACATAAATGCTACGGATTATGGCTACAGTTTGGCTTTTGCCGGAGACCCCTGCACTTTGTAGAAAAAGCAGCCAATGTTGATGCTTCGCTACCCAGGGAGGTAGGGAATTCCAATCCACAACAGTTCTTGGATAAAAAGAACACTTGAAGTAGTCAGTGCTACACTGATATCGTTTGATCTTCTGGGAGTGGTCATTTTTAGAAATGAAATCTGGAGCCTGACAAAACTCTTCAGAATCGATGAACGTGAGACCATGTTTGATTTTGTACAAAAGTCCAAGGCGGTGCTCCCACCTCCTCTGGCTAAGAGTTGAAAGATCCAGATCCCACATCAAGTCAGTAAGATCCCACATCAAGTCAGTAAGATCCCACATCAAGTCAGTAAAGGCAGAATAACTTTTATTTGTGCCGAGTTGAGCCGACTTTGGAATAGAAGAGTCGTTTTCGAGTATATGGTGAACGCTCATTTGTTTGCAAGTTAGATTTAATTTATTTAGGGAATTTTAGGATAACAAGTAAGATGCTGCTCGATTATTGGTTGCGTGGGTCCATGTGTGCAAATTATTTTCCAGTTTCAAGGGGCAACTTAAAAATTGTTTGAGCTCCTAGCTTTTAATCCACACGCTAATCTTGTCGAGACGATGATTTGTACTGCGGATTGTTAAAATAAGTAATATTTAAGTTGTTGCCTCATTTCGCCCGTAATCGTATTATTCAAGTATAGATACGAGTCGAGTTAAAGTACAGATGTATTAATTGACTTGAATTTTTCAACTCACACGCCTCAATAAATATATTTTTATAAAATATATACATAGGGTTCAAGAACCTTTCTTTTTCTCAACACTCTCCAGTGCAATAAACAAACTTTAATTTTCTGCCCTGTAGCAGAAGTTCAGATGAAAAATCTTACTGTGTGTTCAAGGTATTGTGTGCCCCTCTGCCCGTTATTAAATTCTTGCTACTGTCAATTAACCAAATATAAAAAAAAGTCGCAGGCTTTCTCTTGTCCGACTTTTCACATTCTTGATCGCAGTTAGAAAACAAAATAATGGTTAAATTGTGCCGTGCCTCGGTGATTTGGGTTGTTGTCGGGTAAAAATGTAAATCTCAACAAGGTTAAATAAACTGCAGTGTGTTGACCCCTTTCTCTTATTGCGTTGTGGGTAACAAAAAAACTGTTCGCTGCGCCGATGGTGGCAGCCCTGCCCTGCCCTCCCCGCAGAAAATTTGTTCTTTTAAAAATCACATCGTAGAAGTTGGAGAAACTTTCTGCTACTGGGGGTTTCTGAAACCAATAGATTATGATGATTTTAAATTTTTTTCTTGTGTATTTTGTGGGTATCTACCGATTACTAATTTTAGCCAGGTATCCGAGCTGGTGCCGATGAAATCCCAACGTATTTTGCTGATAATGATAGCAGTGCCAATCAAAATTTAAAGATTGGGTTTAACGGAACCTTTGCTACAAGTACATTTGGCAACTTGGAATTTTGTTTTACATTATTAATTTACAATCCTTGAACTACAAAGCTGCTTTTAAAGCTCGCCAAGAAGTAGCCATTTGAACTCTGCTTTAAAATGCCACAAACTTCACCAACCGCACGTTTCCTATGTCATATGGATCTGAAACTAGAGTTTAAAAATTATTTGCTGCATTGTGCTGAGTGTATTGGGACAGCTTGTAATTTTGTTACCGAGGCTTGTATTATTTAATCAATCCTGTTTTGTGTCACGAACAGTTAAAATTTTCAGATGAAAGCTCATTAATAATTAAAAAAATTAAAACAACTTCATCAACTTTCTTGTGAACAAATATAGTTTGTTTGACGTGCTTGTCTTTGACCTTTTTTAGGGCTTCCTCAACCTTCAGTGGAAACGTTGGATGCGTGTCCTCCTTACACGCTCTATTGCAATAATGCCTACTCTGCTTGTTGCAACGTTAACCAGTGGCGTTGACCAGCTAACCAGTATGAATGACTTGCTCAATGCATTGATGAGTATGCAATTACCATTTGCACTGATACCTACCTTGACATTTAGCAGTTCTTATGAAATTATGGGCGACTTCCGTAATGGCCTGTGAGTACCCATGTTATTTTCATGGTGTTGTATTTCATATCTTGTGTTTTATCCGTTCAAAAAAAGATGGCATGTAGTTTGGTGATCAAAATTTTAGTTCATCGGGGAACTTATCGCCCTCCCCCCCTTCCACTTCACCCTTCCAGCCTGTTTTCGTGGCGGGTGTCGAAACCATTTTAGGGCTGGTGGAAAGGATATCAGTTCCAATTCAAGCTTGTTTCGAATTTATTGTTGAAATTTACTTTAAAGGTCATGTTTGCTTTCGGTCAATTCTGCACATCTTTACATGGTTGCAATGATTTAAATCCTGGCTAGAACCGAAAGTAGCAATGTTCTAGTTTTCATCTAACCGATTTACTTGGCGAATAGTTTGGTGTGTTGATATCACTCCTTTGAAGGTCCGAACCATTCGGAACTTGGCGGTCCCTTTTACCAGTTTTGGTTTTTGATATGATAAATATTTCTGATTTGAATCATTTAAAAAGTAAAAAAAAGGAAATGGATGATGGAGCTATACATCGTAAATTTAACGCTGAGAAGTAGTAAATTGAACTTACTGGGGTGCAAAAACTTAAATCAAAACTATATAAAGGGTTCGTACACGCACTCGAATTCCTTGAAAAGCCTTAAAGTTGAAAAGCGAAAATTCACGGCTTGAAAATCCTTGGATATTGAAATCTCTAGTTGCCGCCGTAATTTTCATTACCTTATTTTAGCATTCTTGTTCTGAATACTCTTTTCCGCAGAGATTAAAGTTTATGGGTCACCTGCCAGTTCGGTAACCTAGGTGCGCATGCGTCGCGAACCCCTACTATAAAAACGCCGAGGCACGGCCGCATTTTATCTCTCGTTCTCTAGTGTCCGGCGAGTGCGGACCTCTTTCGCCTTTTCTGCCCCAGCAAAAATGGATCATGGTCAGCCATGGTTAAACACGGGTAGTTCATGGGTAAACATGGTTAAACCATGGGTGGTCCCAATTTACACTTGGTTAAACCTCGTTCAAAACCATGGTCACAGGATACTTTTACCATGTTTCAATCCTTGGGTAACAATGGTTGGTCCCAATTTACCATTGGTTTAACAATGGCAAACCATGATCATAAACAGTGGTTTAACCTTGGAACATTTTTGCTGGGGTGATTCAAGCTGGACTTTTGAATTGTGTTGTTGCCTGCCGTGCAAGTACGGCTCGCACTTCCTTTCGATTGTGCCTGGCCTTCTGTCGTATGTCGTCCTCAACTACTGACAGCTCCTCTTTGCACCATGGATTCCTCTGGGCAGGCCGTGCCGTTCCCTTGGTCGGCCTTTCGTCTGCGTCCCCTGTCGCTGACAGGACCTAGCCTGTTGGGTTCTCCTTGACCTGTCATCTTTCGGCACCCGACCTGTCATCTGTCGTTTCCAGCATCCCATGCGACAACACCATCTCAGCCACTCCTACGTCTTCAGTCTTGGACAACAACATTGCATCTTCAACTTTGGGCGGCTCCATCCTTTCAGACCCATGGTGACGACATTACGCCGTCTCACGTCCCACACTCCGCTCATGCCGTCTTTTCATCAGGATTCATGTCCTAAACTTAGTCTCACACCCAAGGACCGGGTTAATGTTTACTCGGCAAGATTCCTATCAACCACCTCTGCTTTCTTCAGGATCCTCTTCTAGGACCTCTCCCTTAGTGCAGGTTTCGGCACTTCCTTGCCGACCATTTTCCAAGGAACAAGTCTGCGACCTCTTTGGCACTGTCTTTCGAACTTGCCTTGCTTAACGCAGGTGAACCCACTCGTTCTCGCTTTTTCAGTTCCAACCCAGCCCCTTGACTTGGCCTGAATCTGCTTCAACAACAGCTGCACCTGGACTTACGTTTCCTGGCTTTCGACGTCACCAGTAAGACAGCTTTCACCTTACACCTTCTTCAGCTTCGCGAATCCCTCCATCCCTTGGCGACACTCGGACATATACGGAACCTCGGACTATCCCTACTAGTTGCGACAGTTCCCGATCTCCTTCCCCTGTCGCTCAGGGCACTACGTATTAAACGCTTCCTTTCAACAGCGTCCCTCGGTCTCCCTTCTCGCCTGCAACGAAACGGCCTCACCGAGTCTTCCTCCTGCATCTGGTATTAGCTTCCCAGGCGACATCTCGCCAGCATCCGCTTTGGCTAACATTGCAACTTCTGCCTCTTCTTTTCCATTGCATCGCCTTTCATTCACGCGCATCCGTGGCGTCTCCTTTTCCACACTCTCCTGGCATTCTGTGCCCAGATTGTCGGATTTTCCCGGCTTCTGGCTGTCTTTCCGAATCTCCTCGTCGACAGCCATCTCCACCCACCATGAGATCTTTTGGCTCCATCTCCCAGGGGTCACAAGAATCGTCCAGCAATGCCTAACACTGGAGTTGCACCACGTCCTTCGTTTCATGAAGAACGCAGACACTTCTCATGCACAGTGAAGTTTCGATGTTACTACTCGCTTTCTTCGATCATTAAAGAATTTTTTCCTTTCCTTCCAAGATCATGATTTGGGATAATATAGCCTTAAAACTTTCCTTTCTCTTCATTCTTCAAACCACATGGTCTCATTTGCACATAAAAAAATCGGAAGAAAACAAAAGATTGCTGCAAGCATGGAAGTTTTGCTTCGTTTCGACCACCGCAGACAACTTTCAGAATTTCTGCACCGGCATTTGACTGCCTTTCATCTGGGTCTTGGGTCTGGACCATTGGACTTTTGGGTCCTGCTCATCCAACTTCCTTTCAGCCCCTTCTTCGTTACCTTTCATCGTTTCAGAACCACCCTTTCAGGATACGTCTCCTATCGCCAGGAGTAGTCCACTGTCACCTTTCACCTACTGTCGTCTCGTGTCCTCTGCTTTCGTTTTAAAACAATTGGGGGGGGGGGGGGGTGTGTGAATGTTTTGTGGCGAAAGATATATATCAACTCAAGTTGGACCACGATTTACACTTCGCACAACTACGGACTCACTCGGGCTGGACCGCCTCTCTTAACTGCTGCCAACCTTGTGATAGTGTCTCACCGTACTAGCTCGCTCTCTTACTAAGCACCGGACTCTCTCTGCCATCTTCCGAGAGCTCAAGATTCCTCCCATAATTCTGCAGTCAGTTTTGGTGGAAAAGTTGTGTCGTCACAGATCGTGTTGTTACTGCTACCTTCATACTCTTCCACAGTGTATTGGTTTGCACCAGCATTGATTCTCAACCAAATTCAACTGCTCTAGACTCACCCAGTTCTCCACACAGTGACCCCCAGAAAGTAGTGCTCCTCAGCTTTCGGCTGCTGCTGCTTCTGCGCCACTTCAAATTCCTGAAAGATAATCCTGCACCGTCATTATTTCCAGAAATCCCAGACTACCCGCATCAAGTATGCAGAATTCATTGATATTGTGACTTTCTCACCAATCCATGTGACGTTTGTTTGTTTGCCTTTCGGTTGATGAACCTAGGCGAACAAAGATTTTAGTGTTGCAGCGTAAATCCAAGGCTCGCAAGGAGCAATGTGCACGCTAGAAAGATGTGAACTTCGGCTTTCACCTCCACCATTAGCAGCATTTTTACTAACTCACAGTTGAACTTCTTGTCGCATTGGAGAACCTGGCCCAGACTCCTTTTCGACCATTTGCAAAGTTTACTCGACATTCATCGCTAACACCCTTTGGATCACTTCTTCCTGAAAATCGCAAACCAGCATTTGTTCGAACCTCTCCTTTACAAACGCCATCGGCACCGCTTCAATCAACCTCTCACCTACGGATTATGCATCCTCATCTTTTGCTTGGACTTCTCAGTGAATGACCAGACTTTGTTCACTTTCGACCGAATGTGCACCTGTTTCCTCGCTTCCAAACTTGTTTATGGTATATGTAGTACTCATCTGGATACCTTAGGACTACATTGACTCTGGCCTTGGTTCCTCCGTGTGCGTATCTTCTTTTTTCTGCTCACGCACCTTACATCGTTCCACATATCCATATATTTAACCTTTTACGTATTGAACTTTCAAGCCACCACGGACTATGAACGTTGCAGCTGGAATGCCTGGCCTGGGCACATCTATACTTTCGAATTTTAAGAGAGTCATAATAGACTCCACTCCTGGTCTCTGTACTCGGCCTTTCGCTTTGGACACTCAGTTCTACTCGTCGCCACGCCATCTTCTTGAGGATCGTTGCCCCACCTCAAGACCAGCATGCTGTTTGCAGTGCTCTTCCAGACCTTCATCCAAGATGACAGCTACCACATGTTCATTGACCACCTTGGTTTAGTTTACTACTGAACTTCTTTCCCCCACACTGAACAACCCTCCGTCTTTCTTTTGGCATTACACAGAAATTTTATTACATCACTTAATGATGAAAACTACATCGCGTCATTCAGGCTGTCAGAGAAGAACGCAATTAGTATGCGGCATTGTAAGTCTTACACCTCAGACGTCTTTGGAAGTCATGACAGATTGGGCCTGTCGCCCTCGTTCTTTCGGTTTTACAGCTCGTAACCTTACTGTGACCGTCAAGTGGCGCCATTGTTTGACGAGGTATAATGTCATGCTAAAATATAGGTAAAGGATATTTTCGGTGGCAACTAGAAACAGTAAAATGCTGGGTGCATCCATCTGATTTTTGTTTCTATCGCCTAACTGAAAATATATATTACCTCTTCCCACACTCCCCTCTTCAGTCACCATCTGCCATGTTGAGAAGAATGAAAGATGAAATGCGGCCGGACCTCAGCGCTTTTGAGGAGGGGTGCGTGACGCATGTACACATGGGTTACCGAGCTGGCAGTAGGCTTGTAAACTTTAATCTCTAGGGAAAAGAGCATTCGAGAACAAGAATGCTAAAATATAGGCAATGTATACTTTTGGTTAGGTAATAGAAACAAAAATCGCTGGTTGCACCCAGCATTTTTATGTTTTTGTTGTTGGGGGCCTTGAAATGGCCGTTCGTTGGTTGGAACGAGGTTAATACCGCAACAGTAATGTTAATTTAGGTATAAAATTAAATAAATGAATAAAAATAGTTTTGTCAGCCAAATCTATTTCTTCTGAGAAGAGTGCTTCATTCGGTTTAGACTGGGGACAGAAAACAGAAAGGTGGAAGTGGCAGCTGAGCAAGTACTGTTTTACTTGCTGTTAGGTGATGCTGGAATTAGAAGGCAATTGTGAAAACCGTCTGTGCAAAGAGCCTTGAAATTGATTGTAAGTCAGCCTTGAATATGAAAGGCCTGGAAAAAGCCTTGGAAGTGGTTTGGAAGTGTATTTAACCGAAACTATTTAATGAATGATTTAATCGGCAATAAAAATCACTGAGTTAAATCATTTAATAAGTAAAAAAAAAGGAAATTGATGGTGGAACTATATATATATGGTAATTTTAACACTAATTTTAACACTACTTTCTGGCGAAATTAAAACTGGCATGATATTTTCTTCCATAGGAAGAGCATTAATTGCTAGCGGATCATGACAAAACATAACTGACCCTGCCTGGTAGTGGTAGAAAAATGATTGATCTTTTATAATTGATCTTATAATTGTGATTTACATGTGTCTTGTATATGTGATCTTGTAAATGTAAAAGCGTAGTATTAAAATTTGCAGCAACCGAAACATCGTTTAGGATTAGTTAAGGCTGTCAAAGTAATTTTTGTGTTTAAAAAAAAAAAATATATATATTATATATATATATATATATATATATATAACCCTTAACTGGCCAGTTAATGTGGACGAGCCTACTGCTTCTTAACAATTTAGGTACACAAGAAACATGCAACCGCATGACCAGCCGAGGAAAAATTGTAAAACAGTATTGAGGATCAATTATAATTTAGCGCACCGAGAAGCGTGCTGCTTTATTATTTATTTAGTAAAGCCTTACATTTCTTTTTGATTTAAAGAGATGTACAAATTGTGCATTTAAGTTTTGTTATCATACCTTAGACTTTCTAAACATCTTAGGTTTGACTTATGTAAAGCACTGTAACAGAAGTTCATTCAACAAGCATTTATTTATTTTCTGAGGAAGTTATAGTTGTTGACTGCTTAAGTTTACTACTCTTTTGAGGACTACCATGACTTCACATCACTTTGTGTTGAATAATATAACTGCAACAGGTTTATCTTCTTGGTGAAGGTGCAATAGTGTTCATTGTTGCATAATGAGTCAGTTTAAACAAGCTGTAATCATGCAGTGAGATACGGTACTAACAAACATGTATATTAATTTCAGGCCCAATAAAATAATGGCCAGCCTTCTTTCGGTGCTTGTCATAGCAATCAACATTTATTTTGTTGGTTACTTCGTGTGGGAACACGTCGCCCATCACTGGGCAATTTATATAGCGGTGGCCGTAGTTGTGGCTGCATACATGGCCTTTGTGTGTTATTTGGTGAGTATTTTTGAAAAAAAATATGTCTTAGCTGTTGTCTGTAAGCCGATATTCAAGCTCACACGAGGACTAATCACAAAATAGTGTGTGTAATTAAAGTTTCATATTGTGACTAATTAGTAGAGCAGCTCGAACATCAACTTTCGGCCAAATCGCACACGTTGTTGCTACAAGTTTGAAGTTTGGCATGGTGGCAGTTTCTTCCACGTAGAGTTGACACGTTTGATTTCTGAAAATCATTTTAACAACCGCCACCATAAAAACTGGCAGCCAAACTTCGGTTTTTTTATAACTTCGCCCCTTGAATTTATTTTCACTTGTAACGCAAACCAGTGTAAAATTCAGGGAATAAAAATTCTACGCAAATTTTCAGTGATTTCTGGCAAGAACTGTAACTTCTTTAGGCCTCTCCAAAACACTACACTAGTTTGCGTAAAATTATTCCATGTTGAGAGGAACGGGCAAAACGTTAATCGTTTATAAGATTTGACCCGTTTCTCCCATCATGGAATAATTTTTCGTAAACTTGTGTAGTTTTTAGAGGGGCCTGAGAAGGTGACTGTTCTTGCCAGAAATCACAGAAAATAATAATAATAATAATAATAATGTGTTTATTGCTCAGTAAAATGAGCAAAACGGTAAGAAAGGATTCCCAGAGGGACCACTAACACCTTACCGTAAGTTAACAAAGAGAGGGCACATCGTTAAAATCACGTCTCAGTATCGTAGGATACATCGTCAACTGTATAAACCATACTCACTGCAACGGGCCATAAAACACAACATCAAAAGATAAAAATAATGTTTTAAAAACATCAGTATCATAGGATACGTTGTCAACTGGATAAACCATACTCACTAATGCAAGGTACCATTAAACAGGACATCAAAAGATGCCAACGTTGTGAGGTTTTCGTATAGGTTAAAGTGGGAAAAGAAGCGGATAAGAATCTTTCAAGGACAGTTATCGGGACGGAGAAGGTGTGCCTTCAAGCAACACCCGTTCAACAATCTTTTAAAGGTCTTTAATGACGAGGCCGAGACAATGCTGTCACTTAAGGAATTCCACACAGGAGCGACTCTCACGGCAAAAAAGGATTTCCTGCAATTTAGATTAAATTTGGGAATCATAAGCTTAAATCGGTGGCCCCTAGTTCTTGTCTCAGTACTAAGCTCGAAGAAGGGTAGCTCGAGTGGCAACAAGCAATGAAGAATTTTGTAGGTTAGAATTAAATCGGCTTTTAATCTCCGCAGTTCAAGTGTGTCCAATTTTAGAATTTCTAAACGTTTGCTGTACGACTCTCTGCTCAAACCTGGGAGCGATTTTGTAAACCGCCCAGAGTTAAGTTCCTACCTGCATTTTACGCTGAATTTTGGGTTGCGTTAAAAGATAAAAAGGTTCAAGAGCGAAGTTATAAAAAAGCTGAAGTTTGGCTGCCAGTTTTTTATGGTGGCGATTGTTACAGTGATTTTCAGATACTTGGTAGAACTGCGAACATGCCAAACTTCAAACTTGTAGCAAAACGTGTGCGATTCAGCCAAAAGTTGGTGTTCGAGCTACGAGACTGGCAGGGAAGCCAACAAGTTTCACTAGGGTTGGGTTTGAGCTTTGAAAAGGAAGGAAATGCATAAAAGGCAGGTAATTTATATTTTCGTTTGGGCAATAAAATTAAAAACCAATTTCAACCAGAGCTTGTCCTGGTAAATTGATGTTTAAAAAACATCAGTCGAAGACGGCTACTACCCAACTTGTCCTAAAAAAAAAACACTCTATGAAGATCCGTGTGTCAGTGTGACGCTTCTATCAAATTCTAGAACACTTGCATTGCTCTACAAATGGAATTTTTTTTAACACACAACCTTCCAGTAATCGTTACCATATTGCCTTGTGACTTCTAAACAGTAAGAAATAGCAAGGGTTTGCACCATTGGAAAGCTGGCGAAAAAACTTCGAAGTTGTGAATTCAAATGTCAAAATCGGTTGACTGCAAAATATATTTGGTTTGGTTTATTACGTCTTTACCTGGGTTTTATTTACCAATGCCAATTTCTACAAATACTTGGAATACAATACAGTATCAGTAAAGATTTGGATCGGTAACCAGAATCGACCCAGTCTTAACATTCTATGTACAGTGGATTCTCCTACATGCAGTAATTTCCTATTGATTTGCTGTTGTATTTGCTAGTTATGCGGGGTTATCCACACCATATATAATAAACGGCAACAGCAGCATCTCTTGCTGCCTGCTCTGCGTCCCTCTGTGAGTCGTAAGCTTTGTCGCTCCAGCACTTCTCAGGTTTTTGCCTACCTTAAGATTCATTGCCACATCTGATTCTACAGTTGCGAAAAACTAGTGATGGATTAACGAAAATAGAAGTGTGAGCCGTGAGGAAATGTGTTGCGTGTGCTTCTGTGATTCCCTATGTGTTCTCACAGGCACATGCGCCGCGTAATTTTCACAGATCTCACTTCTCTCATTTCTTAATCCATCGCAAGTTTATCGTAACTGTAGAATCTTGGTGTCAAGGAATCGTAAGGGAGGCTGAGAAAAAAGAACATAACATTCTCAGGCGCGTGTGGGTCTATCAGAAACTTCTTAGTGCTGCCAGCCTCAAGTCGTTATTCCCCTCGTGAACTTCACTGGTCCATCTTACAACCAAATTGAGTCTCTTACATGCAGACTTGACCACAAGACTTGAATCTATGTGGAACCGCACAAAAGCAAATCAGACAGCGCTTAGATTGTCCCATAGAGATCAGTGGTATGACAAATGAGAGGGAAGTTCGAATTTGGGTAAACCGACTGCAACATCATTGAGGTTAAACCATCTTCTCTTTTTGATCAACAAGCAAACTTTCGAAGAAGAACAGACTATTTTCCAAAAATGTAAGTTTCGATGTTTTGGTGATTAACTAAGTTTCGAAAAATGGCAACCGCTGTTTACAGTGGCTTATTTTATATAATTCAAAAGTCGAGAAACGCACGTACCACCAACAAGAAATGTCGTCAGTTCACCAAGAACGCGTGAAAGTTTCCTATTTTAAATTTTCGCTGAAGTTGCTGGTGGTTTTGTTGTTGTGCTTCATGTTTCTTACTACCTGCAAATACTTACTTCAGTAATTATGCTTAAAATCATCATTTTACGCTATCACTGCTCATTTATCAACTAAAAAACTCCCTTTTTTTTAGCTTGTATCTAAACTTTCTCTCCTCTCCCGCCAGGGGCGCTGCTACTCCTAACTAGGAGGCCGCCATCTTGTTTGTTCCCCTCATCACATTTTGAGCACGTTGTTAGGGTAGGACGTGTTTGGCATCGCTGCCTTTGTTTTCTTGTTTGGAAGCAAAGTTATCAACTTTTCTGGGCAGAATTATGACCACGATAGAAGAATCAAACGATCTATTACGTGGGAGACTCAATTCGAAGAAATTTGATGCGGCAAGAAACAGTCAAGAGATTTTCACCCTCTTTGCCGTGAGTGCAGGCCCTGAAACTTCGTCACCAAAGTATGTGAACTGTGCGATTTGCATCATCGTTCAACTATGAAGGACAGTTTGCATACGTGGAAGAAATCGGATCAGAAAGCAGATCAAAGGGCCAGGGCAGCAACGGCAGGTTTGGTTGATGATGAAACGGCTGCAGCTTGTCAACCGGAGGGAGAAAATAAGACGGCGTCAACAAACGAAAATGACTTTGCTGAAGTTCACGACAGTGTGGTGGTGTGGGATGATGCAAAGTTGTTTGATGATGGAGTAGGACAGGTGCCGTTCTCAATTGAAGAGTTGCTGGCGTTGATGCAGACCACAGCCAACGTAATTTTTTGATGCGAAAGCCACTTGTGTGGAGCAACGAATTACGAAAAAAAAAAAAAAAAAAAGTTTGGCGCCCTAATGGCTGATATGCTTCACTTGTTGCAACCATTGTTAGCCAAAGAAGAAGAAAAATCATTGGATATTAGGAACCGATGTGTCTGTTGTGACGGACATCAAGTCGTGTCTGCGATGCAGTCGCCAGCTATGCAGGCGCCGTGCCGTCAGGAGGCGCCACGTGTCGGAGATGTTAAGACTGCGTCTAGATCAAGGCCGGCGGCTGTAGTGAAGAGCTCGGCGAAGAAAGGAAAATCGCGGGTCAGGAAATGACAGTACTCAAATGGCCGCTCCCGGTGTGGGAAACAGCGGTTCGTATGAGCACTTCTGCGAAAAATCACGCAAAATTGTAGGAGTAGTAAAGTCCAGTGAGGACAAATTTACGAAACTACTGGACATAATGAGTTTGTTTATGGCGTCAAACACCAGAAGAGCGTGAGCGTTTAATTTTTAAAAGAGTACCATTAAAAAAAAAAAAAAAGACCACCTGTATCGTTCCTGCCGTAAATCTCCGAGAAAAGGAGTAGGTTATAGGAACGATAGCACTAGTAAATAGCTATCTCTTCCCAGCCGTAAATCACCGAGAAAAGGTGTAGGTCGTAGGAACGAGAACGCTGGTAAATAGCTATATCGTCCCTGCCGTAAATCTCCGAGAAAAGGAGTAGGTAATAGGAACGAAAACACTAGTGAATGGTTTTCTCTTCCCAGCCGTAAATCACCGGGAAAAGGTGTAGGTCATGGGATTGAGACCAAGATGTATGCGTCTGTCGCCGGACTGTAGGTGGCATGGGACACACCCTCGCGTCAAAAGTGTCGGGTCGTGTCGCCATCGTGTCGTGTCGTGTCGCCATCGTGTCGTCATCGTGTCGTCATCGTGTCGTGTCGTGTCGCCATCGTGTCGTGTCATGTCGCCATGGTGTCGCGTCGTGTCGCCATCGTGTCGTGTCGTGCCGCCATCGTGTCGCCTGCACAAACATCGTTCTTGTTGCCAGTGGTATGAGGTTAGTAAAATGGGG
>JAHWFP010089856.1:87996-98114 GCA_023313725.1 Lithobius niger
GCCTTGGAACCAGGGCATTGTTAGCGGCATGTGCAGGGGATTATGGTTCAAAACTTGGGTCTGTTGCACACCTGTCATGTTCTAAGCCTCTGCCACCGCGTGATCCGAAGAAGACACACGTGTTTCTTACTACCTGCAAATACTGATGCATACACATATGTTTTTCAAATCGGTCGGAAAATGCGCCCCGAATAAGAAGGGTTTCGGACCTACAAGGAAGCCGAATACGCAACTGAACTGTGTAGTATCGATTCGGTTCTCAAGACACCCCTCGTTCATTTAAACTCCTACTCAGCAATTGAAGAGGACGAGGTCATGTTGGTTGGTCAACCCGGAGCTCATGGAAAATAAAACAGTTAGGGAATGTATGCATCTTCTTAAGCGAGCGTCTTCACGCCACAAAGATAGTTTAAGTTGGCAATGCCGTCTACTCATGAACAATGTCTTTCCTCGAATCTGCAACTGGGTTCCCGGTGGATGTAGTGGGCAAGTGAGACTTTTGCCAGTTCAGGGTTCTGGAGACTTGCTTAATGAACAGTTACTTGTATTGGCCCCAGAACTCAAAAGAAAGGTTCGACCATGGAAGCTACAAAGTGGGATGATTATTACTTAATAATTCTAAAAAAAAAAATATCTTTCTAAAATCCTGTACCAATAGTAGCAGTGATGCTAGTCAATTAAGGACTTGGATTTAAATGACGCAATTCCACTTTTACAAATGAACAAAAGTCACTAGAAATATGCTCACTTTCACAACAAAAGACACTCACAATGGCTAGCGAATTTTCGATAGTTAACTACTATCTTCCTCAGGCCTTAAAGTTAGTTTGGACTGTGTTAGAAGTGACTCTGTTCACATCTCTGCTGACATCTCCGTTATCGTCTGCTCGTTCGTTGCAATGCTCCCAACTTGGTGCGTTGCATAGCCTCCCGATTTGTGTAGGCCGATCCGGCGAATTTGCCACATGTAGTTCCAACTTCCTACTTAACTGCCTGGAATGTTCCTTGCCGATCAAATGTGAAACTAGCAGGTAGGAGGGGCCCTGAACATTCATAAGTGGAATTCCTTGGCTTTCATGTTGACTAATCACAATGGATTCCAGTCACCGGAGGCGTCTGTTTCGTGCCGTGTTGGACTTTATCGATGTACTGGTGTCATGCCACCTAATCTTGTGGGATCCTGGCCTCCGGGGAAAAGGTAAAAGACCTCCACGTCAATGACTGGCCAGGGTCAGGGCGCCCCCCCCCCCCCCTCACCGGGGGGGGGGGAGGATTGCCGGACATCTTGGACATTGGAAGAGGATTGCGTCGGACCCCTTCGTCATCCGAGCTCTGGAGGAGGGATACACACCGCTATTCGTCACCAGGCTTGTAACTAGAGACTGGCTGGTAGGACGTTCCGAAATCCCAGAACTTATCAAGGGAGTCAATTTGCTGGTTGGGAAGGGGGCAGTACAGGTTTTTGGAGTCCAGCAAGGGCGATTCCGAACGGAAGGAGGATCCCGAGTTCTTGCAATCTTCGGAAACTCAATCAACACCTCGCAAAGGAACATTTCCAGATGGAATCGATCGAATCAATTCGAGACTCACTCCAGCACGAAGAGTATACCATTTCTATCGACCTCGAGGATACGTATCTGCACGTTCCCCTCAATCCCCTCGACATCTGTTCCGCCTGGTGGCGGGGGGGAAAATCGTCCCAATGGAAATCTCTTCCCTTCGGCTTAGCGACGGCTCCATACGTGTTTACCCGGATGCGGAAACCTGTGCTTGCATACCGCACCTACATCACATCAAAGCTCACGCCTATTTGGAAGATTGGCTGGTTCGAAACAAGGACGGTTTTCCTTTGACCCAGCAGTGGGAAATGTGCAGCTCCTGGTTTTCACATTTGGGTCTTGGTATAAACCTCAAGAAGTCCAGACCAGTTCCAAGCACTTGTTTTGTATTCCTGGGTGCAATGTTCAACACTGTAAAAATGGTGGTAAAACCAACACTGGAGAGGTTCGTCAAGACGAGAACGTCGGTGAAGACATTCGTCAGAAGGACCAAGGTAACGGCGAGGGAGTTGGCATCGTTCATTGGACTCTTGGACTCCAAAGCCAGACTTGTACCCTTAGGCCACTGGCGGCCACTGGTTCAGAAGACAGCGGGGCAGCCGCGGAACAGATGGGTGGACATCATTCCGCTACGAGACCTCCCGAGGCAGAGCTTGTAGTGGTGGACGGCGAAGGGAAACCTTTAAGTTGGAGTGCCCATTCACGAGCCCGTTCCGGAGTTGCTCCTAATTTCAGACGCCGCCCTGTCAGGTTGGGGTGGTCACCTTGCCGGGGAAACTGCATCAGGGATTTGGAGCGAAGAAGAGAAGGTCCTGCACGTCAACGTCCTGGAGCTCTAGAGCAGTTTGGAGAGCCCTCCTTGCCCGGAAGCTAAGGCTGAGGGGTCAGGCAATGGGCATCATGACACGGCTGTTGCGTATGTGAAGAAAGGTGCAGGCGCACATTCGAAATCTCTTATGGAAGAAGCCTCCAGCCTGTTCGAGATCTGCATGCGGTACGAAAGCTCGCCGGTTCCTCGCCACATAGCAGGAAGTCTCAACGTGTGGGCGGAAGAGTTGTCCCGGGGTTCACAGGTGCACCCCCGTCGTCAGTGGGGAACCCCGTAGGTGGATCTGTTTGCACTACAACAATCAGCTCCCATGTTTTGGGTCCCCGTTCCCGGATGGAGGGCCTGGGCAACGGACACACTGTCAATCAGCTGGGAAGGTCGAAATGCGTACCTTCTGTGGAAAATGATCAACAAGTTGAGAGTGGCCAAAGGGAAATTCATCCTAGTAGTCACCTGTTGGCCAGCGCCTCCATGGTTCCCAGAGTTGATGGAGCTGGAAAAGACGGATCCAATCCTTTGCCAATCACCAGCATCGGGGGAGGACCCTGCACCAAAACCCTTCCATGCTGAATCTTCAAGGGTGGAAACTCTAAGGAAGAATTTGGTGAGGGAGGGATTTAAGACGGAAGTGGCATCCAGGATTACGAAGTGTTTGAGGGAGTCCTCGCAACGTAACTACAATGCCAAATGGGAAAAGTGGTTCGAGTGGTGTGTAAAGTCGGACTGCGACCCATGCAACCAGGACCTACGAATGCTGACAGCTTTCTTTGAAGAGCTTTTTGTCAAAGGTTGTCCCCAAGGGCTATCGTTCGTGTTGACATGCGTTGGGGATCCAAAGACTGTTTTCCAATGTGGTGGTTTACAAACAGATGACAGCCTTTGAAAGTGGGAGACCAAGACAAACGAAATTGTTCCCCACATGGAATCTGCCGTTGGGGCTGCAAAGTCTAATGGGCGCCCCATATGAGCCAGCTAGAAATGCGTCCATTCTATCTCTATCCCAGAAGACTGTATTCCTAGTCGCTTTAGCCTCGGCAGCACGCCAAAGTGAGTGGGCAGCCTTCACCAGGGATGAGGGTCATATTAGTTTTGCCAAAGACTGGTCGGACTGGTCTGACTGGTGGGAGGTATTTGACGTTTTCGGCCCATGTCAGAGCAAAAAATTGCAAACCGGGAACGACATCAAAGCCTGTTCGAATTAAGGCTCTAAAAGAGTGTGGACAAACACGAAAAGAGCTATGCGGTGCGGTTCTACCTATCCAAAACAGAAAATAAGAAGGAGAACTGCAATTTCATAACAAGCCAACTCCACTGTTTTTTGATGTGGACTCAAACAGTGGTGAAATTATAGATAAGGGCGTGCCTAGGATCTGGGCCGTGATTAAAAGAGCATACTTGAACGGACAGGATCATGGGGTTCTCCCCGCTATAGTTAGAGCACACGAGCTTCGCGCATTAGCCGCATCATGGGCGTTGGGATGAGGTGATCACAGTGTGCTCATGGAATAGCAGTACCACCTTCATCAAACACTACCGGATGGGGTCACCCTTAGTGTAGACTGGGGACGCCCGGACGGAGGCACACACTGGTGAATGAACTATAGTGCTGACTCAGACTGAGGGAGTCACCTCGAGTGTAGACTAGGGACACCCAGTCAACTAAGCACGCCAGTGAAGTAACTGGAAGAGGAGACGAGACCAACTGTGTAGAAGTGGTAAGTTGACTTATTCCATGTTAAAACAGTAGTAGGCAAGCTCTCCCGGGTTCAGTGAGGTTTTTCCCCACCGCCTGAATGACAAATTCAGCATAATTACTGAAGTAAGTATTTGCAGGTAGTAAGAAACGATAATTTTAAAATGTAAAATTAGTTTTTACTAACCTAAATACTTACTTCAGTAAGAACCCGCCCGCCTCCCCGCATTCACTGAAAGGAGAGTTCAAAATGTGATAAGGGGAACAAACAAGATGGCGGCCTCCTAGTTAGGAGTAGCAGCGCCCCTGGCGGGAGAGGAGAGAAAGTTTGGATACAAGCTAAAAAAAAGGGAGTTTTTTAGTTGATAAATGAGCAGTGATAGCGTAAAATGATGATTTTAAGCATAATTACTGAAGTAAGTATTTAGGTTAGTAAAAACTAATTTTACATTTTAAAATTATCGTTTTTCTGATGAAGGTGAATGACCCTGGAACTTAAACGAAAATTTGAAAAAGGAACTTTCACAAGTTCTTCCTGTTGGTGGTACATGTGTTTCTTCTACTTTTGATATCTGCAAAGTTGTCATACTGGTGGTAAAAGTGTGATTTTGTGTTGTCAAGAATGCCGTTTTATCGCCACTGTTATCGCAGTTGCCGGTCTTCCAGATTACGAGTGCTGATGTTATTTAGCAAAAACCCAAAATAAGTCATAAAAAGACTGGTAGGTGAGAGTCCTAATGTTTGTGGAAGAACCTGCCAACAACAGATCTTGTATATCGATCATTGCAACCTTTTACTGAAGAGTTTAATTTTTGTTGTCCATTAAAACAAAAACAAAGTCAGTTTGAAGAAGAAAAAAAAAGTAATGAAACAAAATGCCTGGTGATGGTCAGTTTTGGAAGAAGTTTTCTTCTTGGCTCTACTGTTACTACTTGTACCGACCTGATGCGGATAACGATCCGACACTACCACAAGTCGCATGTAACTGTTCTTACCTATGCTGATTTCGTTCAGGATGAGACCTAACCTAAGTTTTGCTGCCATTTCTAGAATTATGGTAGTCTGAAGGCAGGGTACGAGAAATTATTGAAGCCGACACTGATTTTTTGAGGATGACACTTTCCTGTTGCTTTTCCATTTCCAGAATCGTGGTAGTTTGCAAGCAGGGAACACATAATTTTTTATCAGCGGTGTGAACGTGTGGTATCTGCAGTGGTATCACTAAGAAATACTGTACTGCTGGGCCAAATACGAGACAGCATTGTTTTCGAATGTGTTCCATTAAAACTGCACTGTCATCTTGTATTCGTGTCCAAATTCATAACTGCAAATTTTCGTACTTTGCTTGTACGATAAAAAAAAAACCAGCTTGTTAGTTTTGTTTTTAACTAAACATGACAGTTACATTGATTGTGGGGAGTAATAAGAATTGCGTGAAAAATTATGGTGATTTTTCTTTTTTTCACAGGTTTTATTTCTCTTGGCAACTTTAGGAGTAAAATTTTCAAGCAGATTTGTAAGTACTGTAGTGTGTTGAGTATTGTAAATTAAGTTAAAATCAATGCTTGGAAATCATTGGCCCTCACATGTCCTTCAGTGGTGTTTATTACTAATACACTATGGACGTGCGATACATAAAAAAATCGAGCTGAGCCGAGTATGCAACTTGTACTCGAATTATGCTCGTTGCTTGCAATCTTGCTTGAAAAACTCGAATCCGGTGAAAATATGATAACCGTCCAATTTTTGACAGATTTTGATATTACAACATACCGAATTCATTGTCGCAACAAGAACTTTCCTGTGGTATAAATTAAAAGCCATTAGGCCATTAAAAAAAGAAAAGTTGGTTCTCAGGCCCTCCCGCACCGATTTTTTGACGGGAAATAAAAAGAAACGACGCGGCAAAAATAGCAGTTACAGAACAAATATAGGCCTTATTGAGAAATTGAAATATAAAATTACCATTCTTCTCGTTAAGTAATTGTGTGGACATGTGGTAAGAAGCATTAAGGGGCAGTATTCTTTATTTTACCCAAACTAAAAAAATAATTCCCCAAAATGTAACGGAAAAATATGGTCGATAAATTAAAAAATAAAAAATAAAATTCGCCCGCCCGCACGGATTTCTTGAGAAAAATGCCCGAGAACCAACTTTCTTTTTTTAAGTGGCCTTAGCTGAAACAGTTTTTAAGTTGTCACAAAATGAACCGTTGGGCTTACTGGAATTATTTTGAAACTCACTTGACTCAACTGGAACTCGGAAATTATTTCAAAGTCAGGATACTGTCTAAATTTGAATCACAATTCTGAGGATTATTTTGAAAATTACCGCTCATTTTTCACAACGCTGTTGCTTCCTTTCTGGGAGCCCGATTCTTGCTCCAAAAGTACTAACGGTTTTTCATTTTCAAGATTGTGGTTCAAACCTGCTTGCGGTCATATTTTGGCATCAAAGAAAAACTATTAATCTTAACGTATACCATTAAGCTGCTGGGCAGCATTTACAGTTGATGAGGCTGTATTTGTTGGTGGGGGGGGGGGGGGGACCATGAAACACGAAAAAATTAAAGAGTTTTTAAAAATACTACTAGTTATTTCTGTGGCTTAGATTCGTAAGAATAATTTTTTCTTTGAAAACTCACTTGAAAATAGGGTGTACGGCTTAGATTCGTGTGCAGCTTACATTCGAAGATATACGGTACATCTTTGTCTTTTTCGTCTTCTCGAAAAGAACGTCCACGGTCCCCAATATTTACAAGGCAAGCTTACTCATATGGCCTGGCCTCCTATATTTACATTGCTGGGCTCACTTGTGCCAATGGCACGGTCCTCGCAAATAACGAGGTCCAGGCTTTTTCTTCACTTTTTCCTTCACTCTATCCTCGTCTCAGCATCCCACTAGGTGCATGACATTCGGGTTTGACAGTCGAAAATTTGAATTTGTAACAGACCGTATCCTGACTTTTGACAGTGAGCGTGACAAATAATTTCCGAGTTCCAGGTGTTTTAAAGTTATACTGTATCCTTAAAACGGGAAAACCCTTTGTACACACGGTCCCAAACAGTCCATTAAGCAGCATTTCAGTTGTTATTATTAAGGCTGCACCGCTACCTACTTTACCTATTCAATACCAAACCGGTTTTTTTTTTATTTTGAGAACACCGATATCCAAAATTATATCCCAATTTTTCATCGACGGTGTAGTTTTCTAGAATAGTGCAATAATTATTAAAATTAAAAAAATATGTTTTACAGTTAAAACATATCTTGGAAGATACCAAGTGATTTCCTGAACAAAGCCCCGTAAAGCGCATGCTGTAATCTCGAACCATTCCAGCGTTATCGATACTTCTGCGAGAGTTGCCGATTTAATATCAATTAGCTCTCACCCACAAAAATCTCTAGACAGACTGTTTCACCCTTGTTTGGGCTCGTCAGTAGAGAATACTTTGTGGATGAGAGCTAGGCTACGCTTGCTAGGGCAAGGGCAAAATAAATACGGTTTCAGCAAGTAAAATATAGGTGAGAGCTAATTGATATTAAATGATCAATTGGTTAAAATATGTCTAGGTCCGGGATTCTGCCATCCAGTAGAATGCAGCCCCCAAAAAGCAGAAGTTTCTGCTATTTTGTTTGCTGAAACCGTATTCGTTTCGCCCTTGTCTTGAGAGTTGCCGTTACCAATCCTATACCGATACCGCAAATATCGGCATCCGATCCGGTATCAGTATCGGTGCAGCCTTAGTTATTATCATAAATTAAAAAGAAATTTGCACTCAAACTATGCTCAGTAAATACTCGACTCTTCCGTTGCTAAAACGATTTGGCTCGACTCAAATTAATCTATTCACACAACTTTACTATCCAAACATTCATGATACTGTACTGATCAAAATCAGCAATTTAGACAGCCAAGTTAATTTTTTTTACTTTTCCTATAACATTCGTGGTGATGCGTGGTGATAGTTTTCGAAAGCTATCTCAAAATAACGTTTAGAAACAAATAGCCTGTAGAAAAACAATCTGTGACAAGCAAAATTCATTAATGGTAATTTTTATGGGACAGCCATGTGCTCAAACCATGTGCAAATGTAGACAGCGAGTTCTGTCTGTATTTAGCCTATGACACTAGTCGAATACTGTTTTTTTTCTATTGAGCGATTTAGCGAAATAAGAGTATGATGTAAAGTCAACCATTCAGTAGAATGGCGCCCCAAACAAGCAGACGTTTCTGCTATTTCGCTTGCTGAAACCGTGTTCGTTTCGCCCTTGTCATTTGCCCTAGCAAGCGTAGCCTAGCTCTCATCCACAAAGTATTCTCTACTGATGAGCCCAAACAAGGGTGAAACAGTCTGTCTAGAGATCTTTGTGGGTGAGAGATAATTGATATTAAAAGTCAACAATATTTTGATTTACGCATTACGTAAGTCTCGTTTATGTAGCCATAGTTTGCCGTTAATCGCACACCATACTTTTGTTTGGCTAAACAGCTTTCAGAAAAAGAAACTAGCGGAATGCATCGAAATTATTTGATCAGTAGGTGACGTCCACAGGTACATTCTTGGACATAAGACAATCTTGTAGTCGGCTCAAACCTAATTTACAGGTTTTAACTAGGTATCTGCTTCCCCGAGCAAGTTGAAACGTGAGTTGGACCCTCCATAACTAAAAGGCGAGTATAGGTGCTGAAACGTGATAACGTCAGAATATGCAGTTTGAAATCCATGCTGTGGTGTCAATTGCATTGGAGCTTGATTCAGAGACCTCTTGACACGAACGAGCTGCTTTGCATGGAATTTGTGCAATACAAATCAAATTAAAGAGACATCTTTTCACGAACAGTTCATTGTTGTTTCCACGACACTTTGTGTAGGTGAAAAAAAGCGATGATTCTGCAACATTTATGCAAGTTCCACAACACAAAATTAAGCATAAAGTTGACCCACCCCCCAAACGATACATTTCTTTTGCAGTAACGTAATCAAGCACAAAGTTGAATCCCTTCCAAGTTTCTCAGTTTGACTGTGTAAAGTTTGAAAGATCACCCACGTTGTTATGGCGATTGTTTTTTTTGCGTGGTTTACCAAATTGGTCAAATCAGTCAAAAGGTACTTCAATTATGCATTTTTCTGCGAAAAAACCTTGATGCTGCAAACCTCTCTGGCAACACACACCTTGACTGTTTGACGGAAATTATGAAATAAAACCAATGCAAAAGAATGCAGAAATTGTACAGCTGCAGAAAGCATGTGTCCCTGCAAATCAATGACCTACATTCTTGCAAAATCACAGGGGCTTGTCGTCCCTTCATCCCTCACGTGCGCTCGTCACATGGATACACTGTATACATATAGTGAAAGGGGTGAAACCAGGCAGAAGCCTTTTCATAGAACAATTGTGCATTATTAAATTTTACGCTTACACGCTATTACAGTATCATGAATGGAACTCGCGCTGCACGTCTTTATTGATAACTTGTCTCACGTTCGAAGTCATTACCGTAAAATTGCCTATTAAACGCCCTGGCTTAACTAACACCCACCCTCCAAAACTACCTTAGGGTCAGAAATCGTGAAGTGGCTTCATTAATGCCCCCCCCCCCAAATTTTCACGTTTCTGCTAGCAACATTTTCTCCTAAAATCAAATTTTTTTCCTTTAAATATTGGTTTTTCTGCGAAAAAATGAACCATCTTCTACTTTGAATGTTCGAAATCAATCGATTACAATTGACTATTACTCGGACTATTAGGCCTATCGAAAATTCGCAAAATACCGTACAGTGTGTATTTTTGTTTTTGAATTTGAGCGTTACAATTGTAATCGATTGGTTTTTCTGTAGCAAAAGTAACTAAAAATGTAATAATTATAACGAAATCAACATTTAATATAATGTGCCTCACAGGAGTTTGTTAGTAATCACGGAAAAATCGGTCATTGGCATGGGTGATCTTGATTCAGTTTTAGCTAAAATTCAATGCCTTTATTCTCATTTATTTACAATTTAGTTTATAAAAGCATCCCTCCTTCCTATT
>JAHWFP010089857.1:8044-45098 GCA_023313725.1 Lithobius niger
CCCCCCCCCCCCCCCCCCCCCAGTCGCTTTGGCCCTGTATTTGACAGCAAGCGACGGTTCTATTTTTTTTTTAATTCATCATTGGTGGTGATGGCAGAGCTGTCCAGTTTTGTTTGTTTGGTTTTGTGTTGTTGTCATCAAAGGTTAGATGAAGTTTTGTCGTTTCCCTGGTGCGCATTTCACTGGGGAAGGGTGCGAAGTTTTATTATTTTAAAAAAAGTTCAATTTTCGCAATGCTGTGGCGATCGCGTAGTCCACGTATCTGCCGATAGAAAATACTAACTATTTCAACTTAAGCTTACCACGCAACCTCAGACTTTTATTTTCAACAAAAAACACGCAATCAGTATTCAATGAAATTGTGCAGATTTAAAATAAAATCTATCCTCACGAAATCATTTTCAGATGTGTAAGGTGCAACGTGGCACCGTCCTACGAACAGGCCTAACAAAATAGGTTTAAGAATTTGCAACGTTACTTCCGATCCAATACAGATTACACAAAACTGTTTTCGCCATTACACAGGTGACGAACCTATCTAGAACTGCACCACGTTTCATCATCGTGTCTTGGCAGTGTTGTCACTGCTTCCTTATTTTGATCGTAGCCACGTTCGTTTCAATGAGGATTATTGCATCTTTGTGAAGGGCACAGAGATTGACACAGAAAGACAAAGGATGCTGGTAAGGTGGTAAAATTTTAGTCAGCCGTGTTTTCTATTTTTGGGGACGGCGATCTTGGAGAGTCCAGATTTGAGTCCCAGTGGTGGTAGCGACGTATTGTGACGGAGTTGCAAAATATTGTGGCCTGGAAGGTAACTTTGAAAGACTCCTGGCCTCCAACGTTTGTTGGAAAATCTTGTTTGCCTTTTAGTCACGTGATTGTTTGTATCCTTGATTATTATCTGACGACAAAAAATTGGAATTCTCAACTGTGAGTAAATTCGTTCCTTTCTTCGTGCACTGTGGCAAAGCCAACCCGGGTTGCTTTTGAAAGTAGTTTCCCAGATGGGGTCAGAATGAGGTTGGGTTACGTGGCTATTCTTCGTGCAATAGTTATAGCCGTACATTTGATACATTGGCGCTATAATATGTGGCGTTTGCCTATCTTTTCCTTTGACAGATGTCCAGGACTGAAAGGTCACCCAAAGCTGTAGGCCCACGGATGTTGTTTTTGCCCGAGAAATCGGTCAAACAAATATTGGGACAAAAAAATACTACCATACGGTACTTTTGCCTTTTACATGTTTAAAAAAAACGCATGATAAATTGGAATTTTTTTGTTTTTTACTTAAAGGGCCCGAATCTAAACCGGGTTATCAACCGACTTGTTAAAGGGTTAAAGGGTTTAACGAGCGTTAACCACTCCTGGTCATCTGCCCGAAGCCCTAAGGCCCTACCGACTTGTAACAATGTTTTTAATAATGCTTCTGATAAGTTTATTTTTTATTTATTCCTAGTAGAGCATACAGCACCTATCACTCATTCAAAACTACTTATGCTACCTTAACCTACCCAAAATATCTAGAGAGACAAATTATCCAATTAGACAGAGAAATGCAAAAACACAGAGAAACATTGCGAAACATGGACCAGGAGAGACCAAGGTCCCAGGAACAACGCGGCACTTCAGCAGAACCGACCTAGCTTGACAAACGTGTATAAGGCCCTGAGAGAGTACAACACCTGCTGATTAACGGGCTGGACACCAATAACACCCTGAAGGCTAGTAGTTCCGCTCCGCAATGCTAGGCTCCTCTGTTTCACCCTGAGAGATTAAACAGGAAGGAAAGCCAAATGGCTCAAGAAGGGTTAAATAAATACGGACGTAAACGTATTTACGTTACCTTTTGGACTTATATGTCAGACTGTGCCTGTTTATATGTATGTATAATGTGTACGTGTTAAATGCTGCCTATGGACATTTCCTTTTTTTAAAAAAAAGGTCGTGTCAGTATGGCTCGGCGGTAGAACTTAGGCTTTTGGTATCAACGGCCATGGGTTTAATCCTGCCCAGGCAGACTGATATATAAGTCCCAAAGGCAACATAAATAGGTTTGTATCCATATTTATTTATTTCACCCAGAGAAGACACCTGAACAAAAAGTTTTCAACGGTCTCCTCTTCCATTCCTGTTCAGAGCCTTGAGACAATGCCGGCATCCCGTCTTGGAAGCCTCCCCAGGGCAACAGGCATAGCAACGGCCGGGTGCAAATCATACAGCCTCCTACCAGTGACTTCCTTAGCCTATTCAGCCTGCCGACACCCAAGGGTAGACACATTCAGAATGGGACACGTGTCTTGGTATAACTGGAGCCACAACTGGGTTCAACATCAACACCCCGAATGCTCAAGCTCATCTGCAGATTCATTCCCAAAACTTCCAGCATGACCTTGAAACCACTGTACAGTAACCCCAGCAGCTTCCAACCGATTGAAGTGCCCCGAACAGCTTCCAACTGACTTCAAATACTAATGCACAACTTCCACAGCCTGAAATGATCGCCACAAAAAACCGATAGCTGTTGCTAAATCCGAAAGTACCCTAAGGCAGGACAGTTGAAGACTAAGGCTTATATCCACAGCACTAGAGATAGCTGCCAGCTCCCCAATTAAAGCCGATGGCACAAATGGCAAACAGTACTTGTACTCAAGGTGAAGGTCTACCACAAAAATCCCCACACCACATGCCCAGGTATTCCTATGGAATGAGGCATCACAATAAATTTCACCAATACCCCTGCTGACAACACCATCTCCAACTTCACATAGAGCACCCAAATCCTGGCACCATACCCTGGCACCAGTAATGGGGTCCACCCACAATACTGGTTGAAAATCCCCACCAGGTTATGCTCCAAAAGCAGTGTGGTCCCCAAACTGGGATTTTCCAGCCGCTCGCGAGCTACTGGACTAAGAGTGGCGTAATAACTAATAACACGAGCGAGAGCGTACCCTCCACTTCTGACCCTGCTCTCAAACACAAGGTATAGTAAACAGATTTCAGGCCTGAAAGCGTACCACTTCCCAGCCTCAATGTATAAGGATGATACTAGAATTGGCAGAAGGCAGCCGGTTTTAAACAATGCTTTCACCATGCAGTGGGTCACTTTTAAACAATGCTTCGATGATTCTGATAAGTTGGTTTTGTTGTTGTGTTTACTTAAAGGAGCAGAACCCAAACCAAGTTAGCTGCCCAATTGCAGATGAAGAGAGGGACAATTTAGCTGGCGAAATCCAAGTGGAAAACCCAGCATCTTTGCCATTTCACAATCGACATGAGCATGAGACACCGAAAGGGTGGATTTTGGGTTACTTTTAAACAGTGCTTTTGAGAAAAGACGACGAAAGTCATTATTTCAATCAATCCGTCATTTTAATTACGCCTGTCTAGCTAGGTCCCGTGGAATTATACATCCCAGGCATTACGTATCTGGGGCGTATTGTGACAAAGGCAACCCATGGACAGCACTGTCCAAATCAACAGATAACTTGTAGAGCTTGGTCGAATTTACACCAGTTTAGCTAATTTCCATGTAATTAGGCATCGCAGGGCATTAGGTATCAAGGACATTTTCTATCCCACAGCATTATGTAGCCAGGATATTTTCTTTCCCAGGGCATGCTGGGGTACCACTTTCTGAATTAATTGCATCCCCTTAACCAGACTCCTTTGGTGAGGTGAGGAGTTTTTCGAAGACCTTCGCCACGGATGTCGGTCCATTGTCTGAGACGAGAATGTCGGGTCCGCCATGCTCTTGGATGATCTCCCTCAGCAGTTTTTTCGTTGCCGTCTTCACCGTTGGGTCCTTGTGGGGGATTAGCCAGCAATACTTAGTAAAGTAGTCTACCATGGTGAGAATGTAGACGAGGCGGCGAGTCGTCTCCAGGAGTGGTCCTACGAAGTCTACCCCTAGCATGTGGAAGGGATGGTCTGGGACCACGGGTTGCATGTCTCCGGCTTTCTCTTCTGAGAGTATTGACAGTTGTGGCAACTTCGAATGTATCTCTTACAGTCCGTGAACATCCCTGGCCAGTGAGCAATGGCACGGAGACGCTGCATGGTCTTGGTCATCCCTAGATGACCCGCCTGCTGATGGTCATGGCAGTCGGAGATACGTCTGCCACAGTGCCGTGGGAACATAAATCCTCCATGAGTGTCTGGGATCCCCTCTGTCTGGAGCGAGTGGGTCCTTGTAGTACACTATGCCTTTGTCATCACACGTGTAGTCGTTCAAAACTTTCGTAACCTGGTTGAAGGTGGTCTTTTGTCCTACTTTTGCCGGTCGGTGCAGAGTCTCCGATACTTTCCTGATTGCTGGGTCTGCTTCTTGGGCTTGGCGGAGTTGGTGCTTGTCCGTGATGTCGACAAGTTGCTGCTCTCGCAAGTATAGCATGGGGTAGCCTATTGGACATACTTTGTCCATGACTTCCTCCTGATATGGCAACTCAGTGCTGTGGATTGTGCTGGGTTCCTGGACAGAGCATCAGCTACTACATTCTGCTTCCCTGGTCTGTGAATGACGTTGAAGTCAAACGGCGTAGGCGGATGGCCCAGCGAGCTGTCCTAGCTGATGATCGCTGTTTCGAGAGGATCCACTTTAGTGCCTCATTGTCGGTGCTGAGTAGAAACTTGGTGTTCTCCACGTAAATCTCCCAGTTTTCGATAGCTTCCACTGCTGCTAGAGCTTCCAATTCGAAAGAGTGGTACCTCTTCTCTCTATCCTTTAGACCTCTGCTGAAAAACTCTATGGTCTTAACTTCTCCGTTGATTCGCTGGGTGAGCACTGCTCCTAGACCTTCTATGGACGCGTCGGACTCGATGCAAAATGGCTGCGTGAAGTCAGGGAGAGACAAGATCCCTGCGGTGAGGAGCTTGGACTTGAGATTGTCAAACGCCATCTGACTGTCCTTCGTCTAACGAAATGGTTGGTCCTTCTTGGTTGCTTCATACAGCGGTTTTGCCGTCTCCGCAAAGTCCCTCAAAAACTTTAGAAATTGCAAAGCCCAAGAAACTGTTGTACTTTTCGTCTGGTGGTTGGGACGGGGTACTCCCTGATGGCGGTAACGTGGTCTCTGGAGAGTTGAACACCTTCTGATGTCACCCGGAGTCCGAAGATTTTGATTTCTGGTACGACGAAGTGGCATTTCTTTCTCTTGAGAATGAAGCCTGCCTTCCTGAGCCTTTCAAAGACGATGATGTCATCAATGTACAGTTGACAGACAGTGCCAATGAGGTTCCAATGTGTTGGGCGTTTCGTATGCATTGGTTAGAGGGTCCAAGCTCTGGTCCAAGCTCTCTAAATAAACTAAGTTTCTTGGGTTTTCTGCCTAGTTTTCGCCAACTAAATTGTTCAGATAAAGATGAAAACCAAACAGGTGTACTTCTTGGTCCAAATCCTTCAAAAAATGTCACTTCTCCATCCATCCATATAAGCCTTACTGGGGTTGTGTACTGTGTTTAAGTTCAACCGATACACAATTTCCTTTGTATTCCACGTTATTGACAAAACACGTTTACCTAATGATTCTCCCTTGACTTTCCAGTGGCGTCAATTCTTACGCACCTGGTATATAAGTCTGCATCAATGGATGGTAAGTTCAGCGAGAACTTGAAAGGTCACCGAGTCGCGTTCAGAAAACTTTTACCCAGTTATAGTTAGTCTTGCTTTTGCTGCTGGGTGTGCAAGCTCTAGCCTTTGAACCAAGCAAATCACTAGAGTTACTAATACGTATTGTGTCCTAATCCCACACATCTAAGTTGATCACAGTATGTCTACATTATATTAATATAGCACGCAAATTTAGTAACATTATATTTTATTGAGGAAGCACACTTTGCAAAAGCTTTAACAACAATAAATTACGCTGTTTTATCCATGAGGATGTCACAGTTCTTTCAGTGCATTTAAAAAAATAATTGAACGGGTTTAAAAGCTTGTAAATTTTTTACCAGCATCTAAGACAACAGTTTAGTGTAAGATGTTCAGTATTGCACTTAACACTACGTAACTCATTCACGCAACAGATATAATCTTAAACAATTTCGTATCAATGAATATAATTAATGAAATAAAAAAAAATTAAATCCTAGAACTGCAATTCTTATGCAGTATACAAAAACTAAGTAAATTAAACATTTGTCCTTCTTAAACCTAGTCAGAGAAACACAACGCAATTCTTGATAGTAATAGTACATTACTGACTTCCTTTTTAAGGTACAAAGCAAGCCCTTTTCCCAGTCCCAAGGTTCTCAAATTTTTCAATAATTTTTTCACAATTTCCAGTTGTAAGTAAAAATTTACACTATTGTTTACTGTATCGGTGGAGATCTACACATTTTGATTTTGCAATTAGTCAAAAAAGCATAACTTGAACTTTGAAATTTTGTGCAAATTGTGCATCGTATTTAACGGCTTTCGAATTTCATATGAGTGTTAACGTTTTTAAAACAAATTTAAGAAAATGAACGGTACATTAGTAAATAATAAATCATGAAGTAAATATTAGATGAAGCATACGGTCCACACTAAATTAGACGTTGCCAATCAAAACGTCGCGTCTGGTGGAGAGACCCCACCAGATGAAACTAGGAGGAGCTTTACTGTCGTTAGATGCGTAAAGACGCCTAAAGACATCTCATGACAATGTCGCATCCTGTGTGTGGTACTCAGCTCATTTCTACGGTTGTGGAGACGTCTGCAGCAAGTTGAGACAGGTTTCAATAAACTGTCCTGTCGGGAGACCAAATGTCGCGTTTGGTGTGCGCACCAAAAGGCAGACTTTACAGGAATACAAATCTACAAAAATCTTTCTCGTTCCTTGTAAACACAAGTAAGATGAATGGGGAGTAGGTTTCTAAGAAGATTTCAATGTGAAGATAGGAAATAAATGCAAATTGAAGTAGTGGATTTTTGGCTTTTCTGTAATACAACATAATTAGTGTGGAATTTGAAAAAAAATGTTACAATGTTTGCATTAGATTTTATTGGGAGGGCAGAAAAACTACACCAAAAAAAGCAAATGTTCTGAAAAACTTGCTCTTTCTGGCCAGAATTGGCACTAAAACAGACAAAAGTAATTTCTTGGATCCCACTGAGGAAACTTACTGTACTCCCCCACACGTCCTAGCTGGAAAACTGTCTCCGACAGAAGCCACTACTGCTTTTGGGTCGTCCCACGTGTGTACCTCAGATTTTCACAAAGCCAATCTTAATGCAGAATACCTGCTACATTTAACAATCAGCCCCCTACTCCATGAAGTGTTTGCGCTACATATATGCAGGAAGGTCGATAATTTTTGGAACAACCAATACTGAAAAAGAATCAACTATACTGACAGAGTCACAGGCCCGCATCCGAGAACTTTGCGAACAGGATAGCGAACATATTAAGGTTATTACTAAGTTATTTTGTGGGCTTTTGTTGGCGTACCAGCGTTACTTGTTAAACCTGAAAGAACATGGTACCATGAAAATATAATTGACTTTCTCAAGAGGTGTATGAACGTACAAGAACTGGCTGTTAACATCTCCCAAACTGGACCATCATAAAAATGGCTGTATCTAACAAAGTGATCAATGACATGTGATCAACAATGATGGATACTCATTACCTCAGGATTAAAATTCTGCGAAATAGTGAACACCTATCAATAATCATACTAGTTTCCACCTCTAATGCATGTCTTGTGTGAACAGCACACTGCTGTTAAACATTTGCACATAGTGCTACCACTCTTCATAAAATAAAACAACTTATATGTATAAAACAACATTAAAAATGTACAAGAAAATAATCTTACGGAATAGCTTTTTCACTAACATTGTCAATGAAAATACGCTTTGTTATGCACCTTACGCTAACAGCAATATTCTTCACACCCTATTTATAGACCAAACTATATTTTTGTCAACACACATAATTTACACAATATCATTGCAAATACAACCAGTACAAACTGTACTTAACAATCATGTCAGTCACAGTGGCATAACTAGCTAAAACTGTACCACTAGTTATCACTAGTTAAACGAGAACAATAAATTCCTTGGGCTTGTCGCCCCTCGGAACCTAAAACTAGGTTGATAATATCAACAAATTCATTATTTTCGTAAAGAATATGTCACTTAATTTTTTCAACATAGTTGGATGGAAATAAACCTTCTTTTCCTCGTAGCCGACCATGCCACCAGCCTTGTGGATCTGGAACATAATTAAACATTTTTATTTAGTCGTCACATCAGCTTATTAAGACTACAATAGGACTAGTCCCAAAGAATGACGGCCATAAATAGTGTATTAAACTCAATGGGCTAATGCAGTTAATTTGGGAAAAAACGGGGGAGGCGTTAAAAAAAGCATAACCTATTTTCTAACTTCTGTTCAGGGTAAGAGTTCTTCATAACGGAAAAGTCGGCGATTATGTGACATTCATGTTAGTGATCTGGATTCAATCTACCACTAATGTAAGGTCTTTTTAATTTATTCACAAATTTAAGTTGTTAGAAGGTCTCTCCGCCAAAATCCAACATCATTCACAGTTAAAAACTAATTTCGGAACACACAAACTTTTGAAACTACAGGCTTGGGCATCCTGAAATGGCCATTGTTAACCTGGAGAGAGTGATAGCTCATTGCCTTCTAGGAGAAAGTAACCGCTCTACTACTACCCGGGAGCAAGTGATCCGCACGTCCTGACTCAACCTTATGGAAAATGGTGGCAAAAACGTTACTTGTAAACACCAAATGCTTCGACCGACCTTGAGAGTTAACTTCAGAATTTAAATTTTCCATACTAACATGCACAATCTCAACTCGAAAAAATACAATTACCGTATTTTTCCAATTTTCAACAGTTTTGAATCCTGTTTTAATTCCCGCTGTAACGCAGTTTTTGAAGGCCTACAGCAGGAATTAAAACAGGATTCAAAGCTGACAAAAATTTGCAAAAATTCAGTACCGTATTTGTATTTGTTGAGTTGAAATTTTGCGTTTTAGTATGGAAAAACGTTACCTTTGTGAATAGCCTTGGACAAAAAGTTAATTTCGTTAACTTCCTGTATGAAGTTGCTAGTTATTTTGCAGAAGAAAAATGATGCTTTAATGGGATTAAAAGTTGATTTCATAAAACACATGAATCTTTTAGTTAATTTTGTAGCCCAAAAAAATGACATGGGCATTTCATACAAGATTTATGGTAATACTAATTTCAACATTACAAAAAGGCCAATAAAGCACAACCTTCACATAATTAGACGACTTCAAGATTTTTTTCAAGTCCAGCATTTATCTTGGTCGGTCATTGGATTTGATCCGACGTCCACTTGGATGGTAGCTGACCACTCTGACCATATAGATGTGCTTGCTTACTTTGTTTGGGGTCCCCAGAAACCCCCTCACAAAGCATGCACTGTACGTTGGAACGTACGTTACCTTTTATTTTTCTCAGATGATGTAAAAGAGTTAAAAGAAATTATAATCTGTTACTAAGCAACAATAGAATACCAATGAATACACTTACCTTCTTTCAGGATTTCTATAATTTCGTGCTCTTTGAAGCTTAATTCATCCGTATCTTGTGCTTCATACGGATATAACGTTTTGCACGTCGGTAAAGCGGGTTTCGGACGAGAAGGAGGAGGCTTGGGACGACCAGCTCCAGGTACAGGCCTGCTCTGTTCCTGAGAATTTCGTCTCTTCATTCTGTAGCAAAAAAAAAAAAAACACAAACAAAAATACATAACTAAAAAATATTACACCATCATTTAACAGAGAGATGTCAACAAGAACCAGTGATTTTCCATTCCTCGATCAGCATGGATGGAAAATATGTTTTATCCCTAAAATACTTAACCCAATTCAAATTTTGTATTACTGTGTGCTTAAGAAGAAAATACCTTGAGAGTTAAAAATTCTGTATCCATTACACCAACATACCCATAGTATAGCCGGATCCAGGCACCTGAAGTACCGCACTGTTGCTAATCAGCGACCATCTGTATTGTCAAATTAGTTGCAACAACAATGAAGGACGGTGGGTAATTGGGTACATATTCTAGGCATTAAAAGCACATTTTCCATCCGTGCTGAGGAATGGAAAATAACCGTTTTTATCCCAGAATACCGTCTCTTAATTAACATTTTTGGTGGGCAGTTGGCATCATCGCCTTCTGGGTTATTGGATGCATTTCAAGTGAAAAACTGTCCCTTTCCGTCCCGAGATAACCTTTGCAGTTGAAAAGGACGTTAATTCAACTTATTTCCCTTCTGTACTCAAAATGAATTGTAAATCACTAGAACTGCATGTTTGCATGAGAATTCAACTTGATCCTCCAATCCTCCATGTATGCTGGTAGCTAAAAAAAAAAAAAGGAAGGTTAGGTAACCGATGTATTGCGATTGATCTGGATTGTAGTTGATTCCCTGACCATTGACAAGAGCCTGTCAGTTATGCTGCTGACATTCAATTACTACTTTCTACTTATTTTCAGCTCTTGTTGGTTATGAATTTACCCAGGTTTCAATGAGTCAGGAAATGAAAAGATCAATTGGAATCTCTGGAAGAAATTCTTTGTCTTGCCTAAACCAATTCCAAAACTTATTTATTGGTAAAAAGAAAGACTGAAAATGGACATCTATTCCTGATGCCAACTTAACAGTAAAAGTAAGTTTTAATTTGGAGCGTTTGGAGCGTGATACGTTATACCTCCAAGTTGGCTTTCCCGTATGGCTCACTTTTGCAACATTAATTCTAAATAGAGGAAGCCTGGCCTCCAGATGCATGTAATAAAGGTGTGGCTTTGTCAGCTATGTTTATATCCATGCTTCATCAAAGTAAAATTCTTTAATCACAATTTTGAGAATACTGGCTAACACACGCTGATTTTTGTTCGCTTCGCTCACTCAGTCAACGCCTCTCCCTTACCACTGTAAAAACTTTTTTCTCCCTTGCCTTCTTGCCAGCAATGACAGTGTGCTGTCACCGAATTTCTATAACTGCCATTGTGAACAACTGCTTACAACTGACACGATGGTGGTTCCTGCCACTTAACATATGCCGCTCGGGCCTTCAAAAAGCTGTAAGGTTATTGGCCGCGACAACGTCTATTCTTATTTCCAGTTCTCGCTTTGTTCAAGGAAGGTACGTTTCCTTGGGACCGGTGTAATAAAGGTGTGGTTTTCCCTATCATGAGTATATCCATGCTTCACGAAAGTAAATTTCTTTAATCACAATTTTGTGCACTGGCTAACAAATGCTGCTTTTCATTTTGCTTCGCTCAATCAATCAGCGCATCTCCCATACCCCTGTGAAGCCTTCTTGCCTGCGATGACGGTGTGGTGACACCGAATTTCTGTAGCAGGCATTGTGAACAACTGCTATTCCCAGCATTGTTAACATCTGTTTAATCTCAACCTATGCCTTGCGGCTGGCATTTATCTGATGTGCGTTGTTGCCTAATAACAATGTTTAAAACAATGTAAAACAATGAAACTGATCATTCAGGGTCTCGTAACTCCAGAATAGCACAATTAATTGAAAATCTGATGTGAAGGTGCAAGTCTGAAACACAGTAGCTGTCCATAGAGACAGTCCGCACCATCACACACCAAAAGTGAACGAGGAGAAGCTAGGACAAAATTCACAAAATTCGCCCCGTTAGGCTTTCATATGAATAGATGTGTGTGAATGTTTCGAAGGAATTCATTTTCCTATTTTTTCCCTTTTGAGAAACGGTTCTGCTACATTCAATCAAATCTATGCAAATTACAAATCTAAAAATTGCAAAAGATATTCCGTGAGAGGGTATGACAGAGGGGATATTTTGTGAGAGGGGAGAAAATAGTGAGAGGATATGTTCTTTTAACAGCCATGAAAAAAGGCCAAATAAATTAAGACAAAAAGCATAGGAGTATGTCGACCTCTTTAGAAACTATGACTTTTCAACGAACCTAAACTGTATTTTACACATACGGTAGCATTTTTGTGCAGTTCACTACAAAATGATTAATTCAATGTACGGCTCGGCTGATAATAACTTTCACCGATACGATACGGTCCGATGCTTTCTTCACCGATACCGACGTAAAGCCCAATACAAACATAAAGCTCTTTATGTTTGTTAATAGTGAAAATAAAATTTGATGCAAAATTCCTAATCTCAAAGCTCTATGAGCAAGCTTCTTGCAGGAATCTGTTGTTGATTGTTGTCAATAAATTGAGAAATTACTGAAGCTATTGCTCTGATATTAGCACCATTGGAAAGCTCTCGAAATAACGGTTCGAATGGTGTATTGGAACATCAAAGACGGTCAATTTTTGGTGAAAATACAGCAAAAACCATTATTTGACCAAGACAGTTAGCTGATACTGCTAGCATCGGCCGAGCCTTAATTCAATGTCAAATTGAGACAGTTCATCTAAACTTATACAAAGTATGAAATATGGTTCACTTGGCACTTTGTGTGTCTGGAATTACAACGTCAACAACTTACCCAGACATTCCAGCATCAGGCGTCCTCATAAAGTCATTATTCTGTATTCTATGTGCAGTGCTCGACCGTGATGATTGGTGACTACTGGCCGTAGGCAAAGCAGGAGCTGGACTGTTATGTGAAAGTTTACCGTAGCTCCTAGAGGTATTTTGTGAATGTGAGGATACACCTGCAAAAAGAGGTCAAATGTTATGACCAGTGTAAACTGGACAAACGGGAACTGCGAAAAGTGCTTGTAAATACTTTATAATTGTACACAATCACCATTTCCCTGCCAAACACAATGACACACCAGAGACTGGACGGAAAACCCAAAAGTAGATTTGGTAACTTGTACTGTGCAACTTTTATCGTGCTTTTGGATAGAAGTTAAAAAACGGGGTTCCCACCAATTTTTTAAATGTTTTTTCTTTTGGGAATTTGAAAATTACTTCAATGTTTTTCTTTGTAATTTTGTAAATTTGTTCCCACTGTTTAGTGTCCTCTTCATTTAGTGGTAACCCCTGTGCATTTAACAGTGCAAACTGAAGTTATTGATACTACCAAAGTAGGGTACAGTATTTATTGTAACACCTGCTCTTTCCGAAATCAAAGAAAAGTTGAAGCCTTGCCTTGGTGCATGGGTGCTTGCATTCTATATGAAGGGTGTGACGGTGGGGGATCCCCTGCAGGTGGAGGGGGTGGCCTGAAGGAAGGGGGAACACCAGGGGCCGTCCTGTTGGGAGGTGCCCACGTTCTACCTGTCCCTCCTCTTTGTCCTCCTGCTGGCGTACTTCTTTTCGTGAGGTTATTGGAAACTGGCTCACGATGACCAGGTCCTACAAAATAAAATAACAACGTGAAGTAATTGTTACTTACCATACCGTACAGTTATGAGTTTGTATGTGTTAGAAGGGGTTGTATAAACATTGTCTGCCATCCCCCAAGTGAGAACATTCTTTCCCCATCTTCACAACGAATACAGAAAATCCTTTATTTGTAACATGGGCCTCTGATTGCATTTTGACCCGGCTACAATTAGAGACCGGCATCAACTGGATGGAGACTGGCTACTACAAAATTTAGAAAGGAAATTTATGGTATAAGGACGTGTAGAACATGTATTTGACATGTGACGGACATGCTCTGTTACAGAATTTTTTCAAAATCAAGCCGTTTTGACCCCCCTCCCCCCGGCTACAACTAGAGACCGGTTACTACTAATTCATGATTGTCACGACACCTGGCTACAATTCGAAACCGGGTACGGTACAATTGAGGATCCAGCCAGAAATAGAGGATTTACAGTATACAAACATTACATACATCTTCCCTCATCCTTCATCGATAGGATGAAAATACAAGATTTAATTACATTTTTTCAGAATGTGGAGTACTGTTGCAACTTGCAACAATAACTAATCCACTAATCCAGAATTGATTTCAGATTGTTGATTGAAAACAGTTTCCAATGAATTTAAAACATTTCTTATTTGAACTTTCAAATTTCATCTATAGTTGAGCAAGTCATCATGACATTAAAAACAAGCATTAGTGTAAATTAAGTTAGGTGAGCACATTTCTGTACCCGCTACTACACTGGTGTCTTGGGAGTGCTTAGGAGTCTTACTTAGTACAGTACAACAGCAGCACCGGATGGTGAGGGATGTGCACCCGACTGCTAAACGTATAGTGGTTATAAACTAAAAGTTCTGCGAACAGTAAACCTTGCTTGCACCCAAGCCCTCAAGAAGAAGATTTAATTTTTTTGGCAGTAACTGTTGTAAACTGTTTTTAGATGCTATTTGGGTCGCCATTCTGAATTTTCACAAAACTTGAATAAGACTTCTCTTGAAGAATATGCTGTCCAGAATATGTGTATTATTTGTGTCCAATTTGATAAACTATTTAGAAGTTACAATTTTGCGCCAATTTGGGTAGCTTTTTTGAATTTTTATCACTGGTATGAAATCCTGTACCGTACTGTGACGAATATAAGACGGTATTTTTTTTTTCGAATTTGTTCCATTAAAATTGCACCTTCGTCTTATATTCGTGACCAATGAGAGCTATTCATTGGTGCCAATGAGAAGTCAGTAGCTCAAGTAGTTTTTTAATTATTCACCAAAATATATAAAATGGGGCCTTACAAATAGTTTGGAGTCTACCAAAAAAAAACCTGTATTGACGAAAAATATGATTCTGAGTCGACATTGGCTAAACTATGGTATGGTATCAACCATATTTGTAATAGGGGCACTGGCAGAATCTGGGGTGAGAGTCGTCCGCCTTATGATTGTACATGTTTAAGTTTGTTGAATTTATGAGCCCAAAACGGTAATTCGCCGTTATATTCGAGCCACCTAACAATCGCGCCAGTGCGGTACGTACCTACGTCACCTACGTCATTCAGTTATACTTCAATGAACATTTATAACACATGTGTCGTACATACCAAACATGATGCATTTCAGTTTAGCGCACGATTTGTTCTGCACTACTAGCACATTGTCTGGCGTTCGCTACGGCAAGCAAAACGTGCTCCTCCTCGCATGTTCGAACTACCTGTACTCCCTCAAACCTAACCCTTCTCCTGGGACAAGTGAATTTTAACGTTTCAGCAGTGCTTACTTGAATCCTTTGGCAGTCCTGGCCCAATCGTAACTGTGGCCATTTTGCTGGATGGTTTCAACTCTGCTAAATCCCCTGAGGCGCCCTGTACAAATTTCACCTGCTTGGTGGCACCACCACCCCAACCTTCCTTTTTCACCCGGAACTCAATCCTGAAAGAGAAATACAATAAACATCAGCACTTGCAGATCTGTAGCTGTTCCATTTGATAATGCCTTCTCAAAAAATGAATATGTGCATCTACTGACAGTCTTGGCTTCGCATTCCTGCTATTTATTAATTTCTGTTAAGATATTTATGCCCACTTAAGCCCCAACCCGACTGGCAGCTCGCGGCTGCATGGCTACGCAAGATGGTGTATCAAAGACGTCAGTAATGTAACACTAACCATACGGTTGCAGCAATATTGATCTTGTACGCACGTAGTAACACCTAGCTTCGCACGAAATTTCCTTCTGTCTGGAGAGGGCTTTACGAAGACAACATTGCAGAGTGCCTAATGCAGACTGGACAGCAAATGTTGGTCACTTCTTTGCCTCACTTCTTTCTCCTGGGATGAAAACTCCATTATTATGTTTTGTCCATTGAACTATCTATAGTTCAGAAAATGGTCCACCAATGCAATGCTGCTCTGTTTAAACAATGGAAGTAAGCAGAGGCTACATGCAATGTTTGCAAACACAATAGCATCTACCAGGAACGATTAATCCGTATTCAGAACTCTGTACAACATTTGAAGTGCTCACAATTCACTGTCCACTCTGCTGTACATACTACAAAACACTGTCATTCAGTATGTTTTAGGTTACGTAGTATTGTGTCAAATTGATATGAAAACTAATAATGTGCAATTTGTTCTTTCTGTAATGTTATTTAACAGGAATTTATTGTTCCATGATGAGGAACCAACAATATACATCTGCATCTGGCGTATTCTTTCATGAAAGCATTGTATGAATGAGATTATTTTGCTAAACCTAACAATTATTGAAAATATCAACAAATTTGCTTTACCGTTAGTAGTTGCAAATCACATGCAATAATTATACAGTGTCACTCGTAAAAATGTTAAAATAATAATTGAAAGTCAGAAATACTTACAAGTCGGAGAAATGCAAATTGATTTCTCTGTTGAATCGTTCTTTGTACTTCCTATTCAAGGCTGTCAACAATTCTGTCTTGAAAGCACATTCTATCAAAGTATCGTATTCGTTCTTCACATGTAAGACGAGAAAATCGTCTTGCAATGGACTAAACATAAATAAAAAAAAAACAGTGTAAATAGTTTTTTCTGTGAAGAACGGTATTTCACAACTGCCATAATTTGAGTAAGATACTTTTCTACGAAGTACGACATTTCACAGCTGCATAAAGAAATACAATTTCTATTTCACTTCCTAAAAATGTGACTGGCGTGAAATGCTGCATTCATCTAGAGTTGTGGCGCTCTCTCAGTAAAGGGCAGATGTCGGTTAACCACATGTCGTTGTTAATTAAGCCAAAAAAAAAAGGTGTAGTATTGACAGATATCAAAATGAGAACGTGTCGAAATTTTTATTTAAAATGACTTGATTAGATGTCACTAGAAAAGAAAATACTGTGGCATTCTCACAAGTACTGACAAACAATTATTTACCCAATGAAAGTTATGCCTTGGGAATGCACATCTGAATCTCACTAGTTAAAATATACCCTAGTGCTATGAAACAGTTTTTCTGGGAATCAGTTTTCCAATTAATTTTGAGAGTAAGTAAACTAACGAGATCACCTAAAACTCACCTTAAACTAATGTGTGAAATATTCTCGAGATCAAGTTTCCTTTTCACAACTTCTTTAACCAGACCCTTTTCCGGGCCTTTCTTGACTCGTTCTCTCCCAACAAGGAAAATGTATTTAGGTGTCACTACAAGATCCCGTTTAGTGGTCTACAATGAAAAAAGTGAATAAAACACTTCATTTTATGTTAAAGCTCGTCGTAACAACATACTTAATAGTATGTTAAAGAATGTCACAACTCGCAACACTTTTCAGAATATTGTTTTGCCACTACGACATAATTATTAGAGAAACAAAACCACATCATCATTGTACCTTAAACCTCCTGTCATATTTATTGACGGTTTCTGCAAACTCTATCTTCTCTCGTTTGCCAACAATAGTTCGGAGTCCAGGGTTGTCCTCCATACCAATGTAGTCACCAAAGAAGTTACGGTTCAAGCTGAAACGCCGTCTCTGTTTTTTTCCGGTCAACAAATCAGCCGCTACAAATTAAAAAAGAAAAAATGTTACAGTGCTGAAAAAAGGCAAAATTGTTCTTGTGTCAGAGTTTGTGCATATACCGCAAATTGCCTATTAACAGCCCTGGCAAAGCTATGGGGGGGGGGCCCCCCCCCCCCCCCCCCCCAAAAAAAAAAATGCTTTAATATTAAAATCGATTTCTGATCTTAAAGCATTTCAGATCCCAAATTTTCTGCTAAAGGCTTCATACATTCAAGGAAGTCAATATTTCAGCCCCTTAAATTGTGTTTCGTCTGACCAAACTTAACTGAACGCTTCTTACATAAAGCAAACTAAATAAACTAGTATAGCAGTACACCAAATTCCTGAACAAATGAGAGTAAAAGCATTGTGTTAATGGAAGAGAGAACCCTGATTAAGGACATGAAGATCGCATAAACCCCGAATTTTCCGCGATGGAGGAAACGGTTTGTGGGCATTTAATACGCGAATTACGGCACGTGGGGAACTGTAACAATCTATTTAATAAGCCAAGTATTACTTGTGTTTATGTTTACGTTTTGTATGCTTAGATTTCAAAGTAAAGGATATTTACCGTTCCAATATCCTTGCAAATTTTCGACAGTCAGGTTTTCTGGAGTTGGAGGGGCTCAGAACGACTGTCTTCATCAGGCTACCACAACACCGCTTACTTCGTCGTGAACGTTTCTGCTTTCGTTCGTCTGCCTGACGAACGCAGCAGGCAAACGAAAGGCAGACGAAAGAAAGCAGACGAACGTTCACGACGAAGTAAGCGGAGATGTGGTAGCCTGATGAAGACAGTTGTTCTGAGCCCCTCCAACTCCAGAAAACCTAACTGTCGAAAATTTGCAAGGATATTCGAACGGTAAATACCCTTTACTTTAAAATGTAAGCGTACAAAACGTAAACATGGACTCGAATTTACAAAGTAAGCGGTGTGACATTTTCAAATTACTTGTGTTTAGCAGACTAAGCCAAAAACATGATGAATGATGAGGACTTAACGTGTGTTGGGGATTTATACCTACACAAGTTCAATCCATAGCGTATGCAATTTTACTTGCTGACACCATAAGTAAGCACACATCAGACAAACAGTAGACTCTTCCTTCAGATCCGCATTAACAAATTTTATCCCAGTAATGACAGAGTTTGAGGCACTGAGTGTAAGGAAAGGTCCAAGGTCCATGTAAGGTCCAAGAAAGCACGAGCCAAAGCCACTCTCAGTTAGTTACAATTAGATACAAAACCAAGTACACGGCTGAATTAGGAACAACCATTGTTTGCCTCAGTGGTGTGATACCGCCCATTGCTACTATGGACAAGAAGAAAGTTTCATTTGTGGAGTTCAACCTACAGGGCTGATAATTTCAGTCAGTGACTCAAGTCTGATGTTTAGTTATTTGGATCTTCACATTTACAGATTGACTATGTAGAAGAGGACACACAATCGCACCCACTCTACTTACACGTTTTAGTTTAAATTTGATCGTATAACTTAAGCATTTGATTGAGTTTTGAAGATAACAGTTACTTGGTCGAGCGAGAGATAGTATAATGCATTACTCATCTAAGCAAACCAATTGCCTCGGGAAAATGGTTGCGACAACGGTTCTACAGGGATGATGGTCCCGCAGTATATGCACAGATATTAGTTTAGTAGAATTCTAGATTTAACGAAACCAAGTGTTTTATCTTGCTTTATTAAATACCACTGTTTTAAAACAAACATAGACTATTCCTTCAGATCCGTATTAACAAATTTTATCCCCGAAACAACAGATTTTGAGGCAGTGAATGTAAGGTCAGTCGTCCAAGAATGCACAAGCTAAAGACCTTCTTAGTTTGTTACAACTAGGTGCAAAACCAAGTACTGTACACAGCAAAATTAGGAGTGTGTCTAAATCAATTGAATAACCACTGCATCACTGCATTATTAGGGACTTACTAATATACTGAAGTTTAAATAAAATGCGTGCGCTGTACAAATTTATCTAAATAATTAAGTTAAATGTTTTCACAGTCGTGGCGGCGTAAATAGGTGTGCCGTTCTTTTGGAGGGCAACGACAGCTTTCGACAATTTTAGGCAGCAGTGCTGAAACCTAATTTTAAATAGTAAAAGTTGTTGTTTAACATGAATTTAAGCTTTCATACCAACACAACCAATACTTTGAACACAATACTCACTGACATGTACACACTATAAATTTCCATCTAAATTGCTTGTTTTTGGCAGTTAGCAAATAAAAAGGTTAAACAAACTTCTTGAACAAAAAATGTGGCTATAAGAATCAAATAAAATTTTGTGTTTCTGGTTTACAACTAATTAGTACCGTAGTTGTAGTCTCATTTGTGGATATTGCGTAACATGAAGCTACAATGTGTTATGATTTTTATTAGTTCTTGTAGAGTTATCAATTTTAGATTTATCACCTTGTTCCTTCATTCTCATGTATTGCTTCTTTGCAAAGAACTTTCGGAAAGCCTTCTGGATCACACGCGCGTAAGTGTCATACTTCCTTTCACGAGTTTCTTCCAACAAGAAAAGCTGCAACAGAACGAATGATTACTAAGTGATGAGATATCGTAGGGCAACCTAGTATTTGATTACGAAATCAAGAACATTCTGTTGGTCTGCTTACCGACTCTGGGGCCTTGATGAAGACTTTGGCTTTGCCCAACTGGAACTGGTCAGTGTCCATGTTAACACTCTTAAGAATGTGAGTGACACCTTGACGAACATCACCACGCCATTCAGGCCATGTTTCTTTGGTTAAAATAGCATACCTGAAAAAAGTATTGAAAAGTAATCAAGTTGTTTTCCTTTTAATTTAAGCTTATAAATTACGTAAACACGCATAGGCATAATTTCAGTAATTATCTATCTTGCAAATGTTTTTGGTCATACCTTTTCAGGAACTTGTCAAATGGTCGTCGGTATGCGTAGCCAGCACGCCTAACTCGGATGTTTTCTCTCAAACCGAGGTATTCGACTTGGTGCTTGACACGGCTTTCTTCCCAGTCGTGTGACTTCTTGGTTTCATTTGGCTTGATACAACGAATGTAGTGTGGTACACACTTCATCAGAGTTTCAACCAAAGCATTGGCTTGCGACTGGAATATACATTAGTCAACGGTGTTATAGCGTATTTCCAGTAACAACCTTGCAAGCAGTTTAACAAAGCATTGACGCATGTACATTAACTGTGAAAATAGACTAAGTAAAAGTAAAGTAAACCTTGAACCTGGTAGAAACGCAACATTTTTATAGTTTAAGATTATGTCAGTACACATTTGTGCAGAAGACTATATTCAAAATGTATCATTTCATAGCATTGGGAACAGGGCCACAGCTTTTATTTTTAGGGGGAGGGGCGCAGCACAGCCAATTCCACCACCCCCTCCCACCATTACTCTCCAATTTACCAGTGGGCGTTTTGCCTCCATCCAACTTGGGTAGTATTTTGCTCCTGTTAAGTTTTTACGGGGCAATCTCCTCCACCCCTGCATCCAATTTACTAAATAGGATTTCATCCCTATTGAAATTACTGAGCTATTTTTTGCCCCTATTCATTTATCGTCAAAACTCTTGGCATCACTTTAGCTATAAATGAAGTAAGGGAATGGATAGTTCTATCTAAGAGTCATCTGATTGGAGTCGAGGACCAAGACAGTCGTGGTTAACCTACAAATAGGCACTCATGTGAGGCTCACTATAGTTACATTTCCTGCACCAATAATAGTTTAGTGTGTTATAAGCCATTCTAAGCTCCATGAAGGGCTTACAAAAATGTACTACATGAATGAACGAACTTCTTCACATTTGTACACTTTTTTCATTAACAAAAATCGGGTGTATTTAGTTGTTGAAAACTGGTTTAATCCAGCGATTAATTTAACAAAATTTCAGACTCTACCACATGCCTCCTACCTAGAACCCTCATTGTCCAGTCATTTTGACTGTCTATACTACAACGTAAAGGAAAAGTTCTCTGCACTAAACTTGCTTTAGTTGCAGAAGGTTCAGCAATAAAGAAACATAGCTTTAAAGTTCTGCGTGCAACTGGGTGAGATGCGGTTCTTTAGTGGAATTGTAAAGTCAATACGATGTAAGATTCCACTGAATTTTAGTTACTGGCAAACGTAATTTTTAACTATCATTTTGGCAAGATGGCATGACCTAGTTTTACTACTGTTCAACTCGTAAAAAGAAATTTTACCAATCATTTTGCCGACTGGGAAAACATTGGAGAGGTATGACCGTGTGATCCCCCCACTTCCCCGTAGAATCACCCCTGCTCTGGCTCTGATTGGGGATAAATATTCAGCAGACTTTCTTTAACTATAACAATTTTTTTAGTTTAAATAATGGCATCTTACTTTTATTTTGATTCCTACTGTAGTTGGACGTCCTCTTGTCCCACTACTCAGATCTTCAGGAAACAGTTTTCTGATGAAGCCTCTGAACAAGAGAACAAGACGGAATTGATGATGCGTAGCTACAAGATAATCATGTAAACAGTAAATTCGAGTGCATTGCTCTCGAGTGTTAGCCTTTCCAAGTCATTTTGTACTTCGGCCTGCAGTACATAGATTTGCCTGGAGTTTTACTGAGACAAACAAGGCTAATTTTTTAATAACAAATGGACAAATTTCAGTTAAAATAGGTTACAGCAGAAAAAGATAAAGATTTATTTTCGTGTAACTAACCTGGGAAGAAACCTCCCCAAGACAGAAAATTGTTTCAGGGAACAATCCAATGCACTGCCTATTTACCAAAATGTAAACTTATAATAAATTTATGTAGTTTATAAGCACTCAGCAGATACTTTTGAGTGTTTTTGTGGGTGCCTGTTAAACTGCGGTAAAGGTGCAGTTCATTAACAGTCTATAGTATATTTGGGCCCAAAAAAATTTTGCAGGAGCGCGCATATCTCCAAAAAGTGTGCACATGATTTTTTTTTATGACTTCGCTTCCCTTTCGAAACAAACAGGGTGAACAAGATCTACTAACAATTTTAAGTAATATGTAACAAGCAGACTGGCAGATGGCAGTTCTATTCTCTCTGTTCCCCTACCCTGTATAAGATCTTGTAAAAGACAGAAACATCTATTTGCTGTGCAAAGTTCACAATACTGACAATAGTTTTTCAAAGCCAATCAGAAAAAAATCTTGCTTTGACAAGAAAGGGAAAATGTAGGCCTACATAAAATTGTATGTCAATCTACCCAAAAAAAATTCTTCTCACCTGTACAGGTTAAATTTTGGTATAAAAAATAAAAATAAAATCCGTCCAGCCACATGTTGCTTTTGAGTGATAAACTCCAATAAAACAAGGTACTTTTTTTTTGCCCTTTGTGAAACACAACTATTTTAAACTGTGTACGTAGAATATTAAACTGTATAAAATGAGGTTGTATTTCACACATAAACAAATTAATACCGTTCGATACTGACTTCCTGGAACTTACTTCTCACTAGTCTGCATCAGTTGAATGATGTCTTGGAACAAAACATCTCGGTTTTTCTCACAGAAACCATCGACATCATACATTACCTGCAAACATCATAATTAAAAATGCTGTAGCATTACAATAAGTAGGAAATCTACTCGAAGTCTGCCTGGATTGCAGTTGATCGTTAGCTATTGTGATATTAGATACTACAAAGTCAGATTAATTCTCCAATACGTATTCGATGTAAACGAATCATCAGTACATATGAAAAGTGAACAACAATGTGTGTCAAACAATTTTCATAGTTAGAGATTTTTTTGGCAAAAATACTGAACACAATGACCACCAGCAACAAAAAACAAAAATACACTTACATTTTCGGAGACATTTTTATGTCTTCTTCTTCAGACAGCACTTGAGTCATCGGTCATTAATTGTTACAAAAATTAAAAAAAAAAAAAATCCCCCCATGAACAGCACGGGTCCAACATACTGTACAATAAAATAGACAGCCTCCTCCTTCCCGAAGTGACAGCGAAACTAGATACACAATGTAAACTCAATAAGACTGCCTTGAGCACCGCACAATAAAGATCAGTGGTAGCAACGCGATTGAGTTTTGATCCATTCATTGACACTAACAGGATGCAGAAAAACCGGATTTTCACGAAGTTTTTGTGTTGTGTAGTGCTTTGTGAAGAAGATGACAGGATTGTCTCCGAAAAGGTAGGTGTATTTTTGTTTTTTGTCGCTGGTGGTGATTGTGTTAAATACTTTCGCCAAGAAAATCTCTCATTATGCCTATTGTACAACACTGTAGCCGCCGTTTACTGGTATTTAGTCAAACAATTTGTCTCACAGCTTCACAACTTCACTTTACCCCAGTTTGTTTTAGTGGCACGTGGAGCAAAGCATTGCGAAGGCACTACCTATCCTGTACTGGCGTCTGTGGCTGTCTGTCATCAGATGTATCCCCGTGACAACTCTTGAGCCTGCTCTCCGATTCATTTGAAATTTTGCACCTACGTATCAAGCTTTATTTGTAGATTTAAATTGTCCGCAATTCCCTTACCCAATCGTTTAGCTCGTTACTGTTCGCTGTACTAACTCAGTTCAGGGAAATTAACCAGCAATAAAAAACATGATACGACGTGAATCGGACATCAATTTCTGAAACTTGAAATATACATGGTTTCTAAAAGCAAGTGCATCACATGTTTCAATTGATGGTTGGATTCAAATTCAACAAACACACAAACCAGTTACCAACCTTCACGGCCTTTTGTTATTTTTACTTATTGTGCTTTTATGACTAATAGCTATATTTTGTTGATATTGTGGCGCCTACCTTTCCAGCGTAATGATGTATAGCAAAACCTTCGTTAGCATTGTTGTAATGCTGATGGGTCCCGACAGCACCATTCAGTTTCTAGAAAAAAATACGTACGTAATTGTGTAAAGGTAGGTGACCATTTATGCCATTAAAAACATGTGGTGTCTCAAACATTACACTGTTCTCTTTACCAAATATATGAGTTTTGATAAATCTCAGTCTTGATGAATACAATGAAAATACTTTATCCAAGCAAAAATTAATTTAAACAAGTAATTATACAGTACCTTTCCAACCTAAGGCTATTGGGAAGCTTTAGATGAGAGCAAGCAGCCAATCTTTTGGAGACATAAACATATGCAACATTTCATGTTCCCTCCCTGTGCATTCTGGAAAAGAAATGCCCTGGATAGGAGCTCCCTCTCTTGTTGACTGTCGCATCAAAAGTTTTCCAAATTTTAATTTGGTGCATTGCAAGTAGGTCTTGCATTATTTGCTTGCGTTCTACTGTGACGATGTTGCTATCGCCTCACACAACTTTAAAAAAAAAATATTTTTTACATCCACGTAACTCCTTTTTTTCCTGGTTCTTTTGTTATGTTACTGACAATGCCGTCAGGGACTTCACAGTCCCAGGCAAAACTTTGCCTTTCCCGCATTGAACAGCCAGTGCACACCGACTCTTTTAACTCTTACGAATCCATGTTGACAATGATGATGTTGGATCTATAACCCACTCTATGAAAACAAAGATTTAATTTAATTTTTCGTGGCTGATTTGCGGCAGCAAATTTCAAAAATTGCAGAATAGGTGAGAGATCCAACCTCATCATTTTCAACACAAATACACTCCAGTGAAATACATGTTTTCTCTTATGAATTCATTGTGTATATTAAATTTAGTATGTATATATATTAGATGTACCCAGTGGCTTTTGCGGCCATTCCAGACCTGTTGCATAATTTGCAACTAACTCTGAAAAGATCCTAAGGATTTCTTAATACAATTGATCCTCGTTCCGAAATAATCCTAATGGTTTTGAATATTTCCCTTTTTTTTCCATTTCATTGTTGTAACTGGCTGTCGACATCATGAACATCTTCGCAGTGGCGTAACTTACAGGTAGGCTGGGTAAGCATTGCTTACGGGCCCCTTGCAACTCGGGGGCCCACCAGGCGCCGAAATATGGACATGGACAACATCATTGAGATTTTTACATTGAAAAAAACTTGCCGAAAGTATCACCGTATGAGCCTCAAGTAGTGAACTAACTATGGTATGCAAATTTCATGTTCAAAGTACAATAGGTTATAAGCAAGTCCAAGTTTTCATTTAATAAGTGTAATAATGTAGCTACTAAGCAAAGCTTACAATAATTCGACAGTTAAATAGGCTAAAAAATGCCACACAGACATGTTTTTTCATAAAATTTTTCAAACATTATTGTCCGTTTGCATTACGAAGTAATTTTTTGGGACTGAAAAATTGTTGGTTGTTCGGGTAACGTAAACCAAACAATCTACAGTATGCATATAATTTGGACCAAGACAGTCAGAAAGGTCAAAGATTTTTTTGGGGGGGCAAAAATTTTGCCTATGGGCCCAGAGACACTTTGTTACGCCACTGCATCTTCGCAATAACTGGCAACCAGCAACTCGATCCGGTTGCAGCTTGCTCATCAGCATAAAAAGTAGACAGTTTTCTACACCTTAAAGGAAATCCTGCCATAAGCCCAAACACCAACTCCATGAGCCTCACGATGGTCCGCTGTACAGACAACATTTTAGGCAAATTTTAAAACAGCATTGACTGGAGGATTCGATTTTGTTAAAAACTGATGGTAAGATTGATTTGAAGCTTGCCTCACATGTAGCAATCCAGCACGTTTGGTCCCATGCACACATGAGCAAAGTCAAATGCTAGTTAAAAGCAATAAAAAAAGGGAAGAATTTGCATACACCAGGGCAGGTAATGAACAATTTTCGTTTCTTAACTGTCCGTACATTAGTATTATTGTGCTTTGAGAACTCATACGTAACACTGCAACCTGTGTTTCAGAAAAACGATGTCACGCAAATTTTTCATTTTTGACACTCCTCCCTTCATTACCTCTCCCACTGTGTCATTTGTTTTTGAATGTTTTAAACCATAAACAGGAACGGCATAGAGGGTTGGGGTGGATCACTTTTTTGGGCAGTCAAATTTTACACGTAGCATTTTATGATATTAAAAAAAGATTTTATAAAAAAAGTTACTCTGAAAATTTAAGTGACCTTACTATTCCCCTCGTCCGAAACTGTCTAACTTGGCATTATTTATTCCCCCCACCCCGCCTTTTGCGTGACATAATTTCTGGATAGCCCCTATTATCAAGCTTACTGCTACAATTTCATAATTATACGCCATGAGGACTTAAAACCAAACCTGTTGTAATTTCTGATCTGCCCCTTCAGTCACTGCATGCATTGTTGCACAAATATCGTCCAAAACTGACATGATACCAGGAGGATTCTTGCTTTCTATAAGATCGCAGACGATTTTGTTGTTGAAGTATTCAATGGGGGTCCATTTTATTCCTTCAGTAACATACTCTTCCTGCAAAATTAATAGAAGAAGAACTATTATGATGGTATTACAGGAGTATAAGATTTTCTAAAAACCTGAAAAAAAACCATTTAATTTCCTAACTTTGCCATGTTGTTGTGGATAATTTTTGTGAAGTAAGACTTTACATCTTCCGGCCATGATTCACGGCTAACATTTTCTTGCGTGTTTCGTCGGAAGTCTAGTTTCACGAAAGTTAGCCGCAATGCATTCGGGTACGTTACACAGATAAAGTTAAAAATTTCAATCTTTTGTTTGTTGGAGCTTTTTTATAATGTCCATGCCCCAAAAACATAAATGTGACTCTAGCATATGATTTGTGTACAATAATGTATTTGCTCAGATTTACCCTTACGATAGCAATATATAATTTACCTTATAATAATGTCAGGAACTTATATATTCTGTCTAATGGAGTCGTGGCTATGATTATGTGGCCTTTATCGCGGATTTTGGAATTGTTATGATCTTGGGGGGATGGCTCTGACTACAGGGGTATATCAAAAGTATTCTGTTTTGTTGTGCAAATTTTGGTCACGTTATTTCAATAATAATAAGTCTTAGTTATTTTAAGTGTATGATTTTTTTGTGTGCTCATTTTATTTCCTTTACCCCTACACAATTAATTCATTTGCTAGCAGTACGTACTAAAGACAATGTGGGACAGATTCCCATAGGCACATTTCCCTCTCAACTTGCAGCTTACACTTTCCAATATATTGAAAACGAAAATTCGACCCTAGCTTCAACTCGACTCTGCATAAGACGATCGCTCATCTATAAACCAACAAATTCTCCAAATGACGCATTCATATACGGACTAGTTTTTTTTTTTTTTACTTACTTAAATGCTTCAATTGGGAGGATGCATTTTCTTAGCCATATTGAACGCTGACCATTTTAAATTTGGTCAAGTTGAATGATGTAATCTCAACCGTTGACACAGTGTCTCAAAACAGGCTAACAAGAAGAGCTTCATCACTACCTAAAGTAACTCTTTATGCGCTTCAGTGTTAATAAGCACTGAGGTGTACAACAACCATTTTGTTGCTATTGTTTGTCAACAAAATTACTAGGCATATGTAGTATAATAGTTTTGGAAATTTAGTTTTGCGGTTCATTCAGTCACAGTTTAGGCCTTCAAACATAACTTCTATTTCAAATTAACTTTGTGTTTAATTATGTCAAGTTTAGCCATTGAAACCCAATTCAAAAGTCATTCAATCCTCATGCTCCAGTTTTATGCTGAAATGCATAATCAGTCATACCATGCCGATACACTACCACAGACTAAAATCTTGCTGTATTGAGCATACCTAACCTCGTTGATGGTTAGGTCACATCAAAAACAGATGGTCCTATTCTAAACTTAAACTATTTTAAATTTTGTTGTTTTTGTGTCACGTGTATTTTCACATGGTGCGAATTCTCGTGCTGAATTTGTTGCTGCAGTTTAGTTTGAGGTCCGAATGAATTTTCAAAAAAAACCTCGTTATGTTCAAAATAAAAACATAAAAAACATGTGGAGAAGAATGCGTGGCAACGTTACTTTGGATTTGCATAGTCATTAACGTTTTGGCATTCTGTTGGATGGTAGCTAGAAACAGGGATGAAAGCCATTCTTGGATGAAAACGAAGAAGAAGGAGGAACGCTGCCAGATTTGCACACTTTTTTTTAGGGTTTTCAATCGACTTTTAGGAGGTTTGCAAAGGCTACAAAAACGAGGAAACCAGCTAAAACGAGGAAGGTTTTCACGCCTGTAATACTCATAACACGAGGTCCATTTAGATCAGTGTTTCAAAACAAGTCCACCAACTTACCTTGGCCAGGGAAACCGCAAGGAGCTACCATCCACCAAAAAGCCAAAATGTAACTGACTAAGCACACCAAAGTGGCGTCACTGCACGTGCTTTGCCACAAGTTTTTTTAAATGTTTTTGTGTTTGAACACAACGCAATGGCTTGTGGAAAATTCACATGAACCACAACTCTAATTAACGATGTAACAAAACTGCAACAATGTATTATACATTTATTGAAAACGAGCCACAAACTGCATTGCACTAGGTACTAACCTGCTCCGCTTTCAGCGTAAGCTCAATGAATATCTGCTGAAGTTTCTCATTAACGTAGTTAATGCAGAACTGCTCAAATCCATTCTTCTGGAAGATTTCAAATCCGTAAATATCCAAAATGCCGATATTCTGGCCCTCAGTCTGGGTGTGCATGGCACTATTAACAGTCTGAAAGAAGCAAAAGGAAAAACAGGTAATTGTAAAACTGGTATTGCACAGTGCGAATACCTGCTACTAAGTGGATTCATAAATGCACTTTAAAGTAGCCAAGCGGTGATCATTAATAAACACAGTAAGTAGCACAATGTTTTGTCCTAAATTTGGACCATTATGAAGTGGAAACCAAAATAAAAATTTAAATACAAGGTCATGGGTAAATTCCATAATGGTTTTTACTTTGAAAGTTCATGATATTCAAAAATTGACAATTCGCAGTGCATAGTTTTAAAACAAAGATGCTTAACAGTATGTGACGAATTTTAGACAGACTGCTACACAAAACCACCTCATCTAATGGTCAAGACAAGGCTGACTGGGTTAGAAATTTGGTGTCATCCAGGGTATCTTTTTCAGGCACGCTTTGTAGCATTGGAAAACTCTGTCCTACATTGCTGTCGTCTGCACAATTCACACTTCGCTGAGTCCGCAGCCTCCTATTCACTAGGCCTGTGTTGCCCCAAGCAACGGTTTCTGTGACAGACTGACAGCTGGAATGAGCCCGAGGGCATTTAGTGAAATTTGTTAGCACGGATGGACAAATTTATCACATAATTGAAGAGACCAGGAAAAAGAAAAGAACATCGTTTAATGAAGTTCCACATTTACTAACCTGAACTAAGTAATCAAATAATCTAGTGTATACTCCTTTGGCCCAAGCATCTCTAGTGTATGCTGCTTGTTCTGTATTGAGGGTAACATTGATGGTTTCCGTTTTGCCACCCCATTTGCTGTCCATTACCCGACTTGTTAATTTGGTCTTCATCATTTCTTGATCAATTTCAAATAAAAAAGCAGGATACGCAAGAACTACAAAAACGAAAAAGATTCAAAACATGGCTCATGGGAATGATCGACAAATGTAAAGCATAAAGTTTTCATAAAAAAAACATAATTTTTTTTAGCAGCCGTAAGCGTTCTGGTACCATTAATCCATTTATTGCAGGGACGGTCAGAGACAATGCTTGCTTGGCAAAAGAGAAAATACATTAATGAAAAGAAAGCAAAGCATGGTGGAATGGATGAAGGTGCCTGTGCCATGACGACGTTAGCTCAAAATGTATAGCCCGCTGAACTAAGGAACTTTAAAAATCGCACCTGCTTGTTTACATCTTCCACTTAGAGGAATCCACTTTGGTTTAATAAGTTTTTTTTAATCTGTTCTTACTTTAAAATTTGTTCACGCACCTATGCACCTCAGACCCAGTCTCAATTTTAGGTCCACCTGCTCTCTATTTCACGAGCCATCTGCTAAGCCGTGTTTTGCTCATTGTTCTAGGGTTCTATCGGATTCTCATGGTTCATATATAGACTTGGTTTTATTTCTAAGGCATGTTTTGTAATGAATTGCCTTTAGGTTTGGTGAATAAATAACAGAATGCATGGGAAAGGCATGGATAAAGGTGCTGCCATATGGCACTTTTAAACGGATAGGTGAGCTTTAAAGCCAAGAAAATGGTTCAGCAAAGATAACATAATATCGCTAAAGTTTTTACATATTCTTATAATAATACTAGAGGAAGCCCGATGCATGGGGCTGGTCATGAATTAAGTTTACGGACACATTTCCCAGGACATTTTTCCGGCATTCTTCCCAACGACTTTTCAGATTGATCGATCACTCATGCCTGCCTCCTGTTTGAATTCAGGTAGAATGGGAGAGCGCATTTGCAATGCGGGCGCGAGGAGCGGAGAAGTGATTGTTCGGCCCGACGACTTGTCAGATTGAACCTTCATTGAGTTGATCGACCACTCATGCCTGCCTCCTGTTTCCATGCAGGTAGAGTGGGAGAGTGCATTTTCAATGCAGGAGTGAGGAGGAGAGAAGCGGTTTTCCTTTTAGCCTTCCCTTTTGCTTTAGTCTTCCTTTTAGCCTGCATCCAGGATTATAATGTAGATTAAATGCAACTTCAGTACAACTTCCACATTTCAGACCGGCTATCCCTATTACGGCAAAAAGTATAGAATCCCTCTTAGTATGAAGGAAAATCAGGATAGGCCGGACAGTATGTTGGGGCCTGCATGGCAAACTGCCCTATTATCATTATCACAAAAAATCTTAAATAGGCAACCCCCGAACACTTTTGCAATGTGCTACAACAGACACCACAACCAATTTAAAAAAAAAAGGGGCAACAAATCTATGAAAAGTTTTTTTTGGACACAATGAAGAACAGAAAACATTTTAATATTTGTCACTCGATAATAACGCCGAATAGAAGTGCCAAACCATTGGGACAGCGCTAAAATTTTTAGTTTTTTTTCTGTCTTTTTTTTAACAATGATTTTTCTCATTCCTCAGTACAATGTAAGAAATACTTATACAACACTTGCACGTAATAATTTCTTCCAAATTAACATATTAAAGCTCGCAGTAACAAGTTCAATATTAGCCTTCCATGCACATAATGAATACTCACAGTCGTCATTTTCAATTGCTGCGTAATTGCCTTGTTCAACGAAACTAATATTTCCCAAATGTAGTATTGCGGCTACAACCTGCAGCACGTTGGATTGATCGGGTTCTGTCATTCCCATCACTGACATGGCTTTCTGCAAACGTCAAGAATCGTTTAACAACTATCAGTATTCAATAACACATAAGCCTAACTTAGTTATAATAATCCAATCAGCTAATGTGTGAAAACTGTATCATGCCAGGTTTATAATTTATACAATGCATTATACATAGTATGATTAATGAAAGCATATTGAAACTGACAACCACATCTTCGTTAAGTCGGATGCGTTCCAAACTTATTTTCCACGAATGCAAAGAAACCAAAGTTGATGGTTACTGGGTGAAACACTTTAGAAATACTTTAAATAATCAACAAACTAATTGTGAATGGAGGAAAAATTTAAGTACAGATTAAATATACGTAAAAACAGAATATTTGAACGAGGTGTAATCTCATTTTATTGATCTGTCTTGCTTAGTCATCTTAACCGTAAAGATAACAACAGAAGTCATATTTCTTAGTCAACCATACAAGTCATATTTCTTAGTCAACCATACAAGTCATATTTCTTAAACTTACTTCATTTTTGTAATTTAAAAAGTAGACAACTGTTCTCTACTTTTGCTTCCACTGTTATTTTTATTACATGTTGATATCGTTTTTAATGTATGCGAAATGGGTACACTGTGCAAATGGGTGCACACTGCACAGTGTACACTGTATCTTAAAACAATCACGTTTAAATTCAAGCAACGTTTCAGAACGAATTTAAGCCATCCTCTAGTTCCGCAACTAGCTTTTTTTTTCAAACGGGGTGCAAATGTAAAATGTAGAGCCGAACGGCCAAACAATTTAGGGGTTAAGGTTGTGGCCGACTTTATTGTAATTTTATGTAACAATTTGATCGACATGCTCTAAATTTAGGGTCCCCTTTTGCCTCCTGAACCCGGCTGTCTTGGGGGGGCCCCCCCCCCCCCCAATTATGGCACATAAGTCATTTTATGATACTAACACTTTTGAATTTGTTCTTCCCCTTATGGGTTAAGTGTTTAATACCACTCTTTAACTATAATAATGGGTTGACTGTCTTTAAGTACCGGGGATTATTCAACATTATTCTGTATTTATTTTCCAAGGTAGACGTAATAAAAAAAACTTTGTCATGCAACGGGGTTTATCACTGAATCCCTGTAAAGAGTAACAGCTATGGTTAAGTCACGATCAATAACTTATTATTGCTACCATAACTACTGATTCTAATGCCGGGCAGTATGAATGCATTAGCTTATTGTCTTACCAAGGTTTCTTGAAAATCATGGGCGTCATTTGTACCGTCTACTCTAAACACACCACTCTGGTTGAGGTACCAATAGTAGCTGGGTTCTGCAAGCCCTAAGTTTTCTATTAACAAAAGAAAGAAAATAAAAACAGTTATTGCATCTTCACTGAAGGGACTGCAGTCATCTTGCTAGTGTACCATTAAAATGATTAAACTGCATTAAAAGTGTTAAAGTAAATTCAAATCATTAAGAGTACTAAAATGAACCAATGATTGAACCAAAATAAAGTGTTCTGGCTAAGTAAAGTAGCGTAAAGTAAAAGACTGACGATTTATTTCAGGAATAAACATGGATTTAAACACAGCAAAATGGCATTGTTTACTTTGAGAGTCAATGAATTCACTATTTAAACCACTCAACATTATTAATGCACTGTCTCAAAAAAAAACAAAAAAACAATATCAGTTAATTTCGTCGCAAATTTTCAACAGTTCTGTTCAGTTTTCTTCCTACTGTTTTCATCAGGTACAATAAAAGTTATTTACCTAGAATCACATCATTCGGCCACTTGCGGCACATTCGACTTATCTTGCAACTGTGTTTTGCTTTTTTGAGACTGTGCGTTAATAATGCCGAGTGCGTTAAATAGTGAATAAATATGGAGTAAGACACCTCCCCGCACCTACATAACTCGTGTAGAGGACAGTCAACAGTAAAACAAAATAAAACAACTTCATAAATATCAACAAGCAAGAATCTAGCATGTTTCAATATCATTAAGTTTTAAAATTGTTTAATTGTTTAGAACTGCCAATAAAGCATCCTTGTTCAGCAAACAGTTATTTCCTGTCAATCACCGAGTAAATGCCCATGTCCATTTTAATGCCCGAGTCCACATTAAAAAAAATTCGGCCTAGACCCATGTTAATGCCCCTACCCTCCCCCCACAAAGATATTAAATTTGTTCTTTAAGAAACGTCAACCTTGCACTGACCTTGCAGCCATGAAATTGTATTGAACCTCATAAGAACAGTAGTTTTTTTTAAAAAACAGCATTTTTTCCGGCCCCCCCCCCCCCCCCGCCCCCGCAAAAAAAAAAAAATGCAAAATGGTGTGGATGCCCAGGGAGGGGGAGGGGAATGCGTTAACACGATGATTATAGTACTAAAAATGAAGACTTTTGCTCGCATTTGCTAAGTTTTGGACGAAATACTCACGTTTCATGTCTGAGGTGGCTCCAGCACACAACTGGTAGAAAATGTGGAAACTGCGCTCATTTACATTTTGTCCTACAACTCGAGACTACAGAAAAAGACAACAACGTTGTATCATATTTTGTTCACACTTATTAGTTCACGTTATCTCAACATACCCAGCTTTAGTTTAACAACCAAATCATTCTTTTTTTTTTTGCTGTAATTTCGTGCTACTGGCCTACCACACCCTTACCTTTTCCAATAAAAAGTTGGAAATTTTTCCTCCATCTGGTTCACCTCCCCGACTGAACTGGATTTCAACATATTTTCCCTAGAGATTAAAAAAAAAATTTCATAAGTAAACATGGAGATTTTCTATCTCCCAGTGGTGCACGGAAGTCATAAAATTGAAATTTACAACATTAAAACTTTCCACGGCATGTTGTACGCCTATACAAAACAACACAGTCAGCAACAAAAAGCAAACTTCTAGACAGTTCCAAGGGAATCCAAGTGCCACGACTAAATCACAGCTGAGTTGTTAGGAGATTGGTCTCTGAACCAGGCGGATGTAAGATCGAATCGCTGCACTGACTTACACTGGCTTTCTTCTGGACCTACGTCGGCAGTCGATGATGTTAAGCATACATCGTAAGCACTACAACAACTATTGCGAAAACAGACAAAACACTGGCGTACTGTTGGCAAGATAGAATATGTTGCCTCCAGATTTCGTTATTTGTTTAAATAAAATCATTTTAAGATTATTGCGAACCCCTTGGTATGTGTAAGTGTGTCCTCTGTTTTAACACAAGCTTCGAAACAAAATGTGAACTTGGTAAATCCGATTCGCCGGCTTCGTCCTTTCCTCACGTGCGTGTGTAATCCATTTAATACTTAAATGTCATGCAAAGAAAGAGGCAACATTTAACGAAACGTACGAAAAAATGTGAAAAAATCAAGTGACACTACCAATTATCGAACAGATGTGCTGGAAAATAAAAACATTTTCATGCAGTTTATAATTTCGTGCACACATGGGAGTCACTCCTTTTTCGAACGTTTTCTAAATTCTTTTTATTTACCAAATGAAAGGAAAGGTCAACCTGCGTAAAGATATTGATTTCACCTTTTTACGTAATTCTTAAAAAACAGGGCGACCTCTCTAAACATTTATATTGTCATTTAATGCCATCTGTTGGCAGAGATGTGCAAAAACAAATTAAGCCGAAATTCTCTGAAGAATATACTTTTTACTTGTTGTTGTTAGCCGTTAATTGTTGTTGCTAACAATATAATATCAGTATAAAATATTATCAATATTAGTTGAAGATGCTCAACTTTGAACCTAACTGCACGTTTTAAAGTAATGGAAGGACGGAAACTCTGATCACGGTACAGAATTAGAAGAGTTGCTGAAGCAAACTGGTGGTCTTTCACTCTTTCCTAACTTGCACTGGAAGTTGCATGCTCCCCTTTCTATTCAGCCGCCAGATCAGCTTCTTCAGGTCAGCCTACATTACCTATTTACAGTTTAAAAGTTTTAATCGTATATAGTTAACAGGAACGTAAACGCCATTTTTTGCAGTTATTTGATTCGTTCGATTCTGATGCACCTTATAACTCCCATTCTTATTTTATTACATCACGAAATTCAAAGGGATTTTTAATTTAAAAGAGACCCTTAGGGGAAAGAGGGAAATGTAGTGGTGCTTTTATAAAAAGAAAATGCATGCCGGTAACAAAAATAACACCGAAGAGCAAACTCACTAACAATAATGCAGTTAAGAAAATTAGGAATTGGCCGAAACAGCTTTCAACCGATGTGATCAATCACCATTGGTAGGCACTAATACGATGTCGATCACGGTTGTGTGATAATAATAATAATAACAATAAATGAATTTATTCGCACATAAAACAAAAATACAACATGGAAGGGCTTGCAACTAATACCAGTCTGAACACATTTAAAATCAACAACATTATGCTTCCGTCATATGCAGTTTACTAATCAGATAATATTTTAAACAGACATTTTTTTAATGACTTTGAAACCACGAGAAGATTTGAGCTTCAACTACCATTTCAGGTCGTTTGTTCAACAAGTTAGAACTCTATTGCTAAAGAAATATTTTCTAGTATTTGTCCTGAAACGAACTGACACCAGTTGCCAGGAGTGTCCCCTCGCCCGTTCACAAGTATGGATCTCGAAAAAATAACTTGAATCCACACCCAAGTGACCACGTAAAAGTAAATAAGTCAGACTCAAGTCTGCCCTTAGTCTTCTTAATTCTAATGTTTTAGTGTACCTGCGTTGGACAGACTCGACAAGATCGATGTCTTTAAGTCAGTGGGGCAACCAAATCGGGCTTGCGTATTCGAGTGTAGGTCTCATGTAAACTTTAAAAGCCCAAGCCAGGGTCTTAGGGTCCCCTGAACGAACAAATTTTCGAATAATAGCAGCACGTTGTCGGACTGCCTTTACAATTTTATTGCAATGGGTGCTGAAATCCAGATTATTTGCGACCATATTAAAAAATGATGTCCACGATTCCCATAAAAAAACTTGAAATATTCTTTGATCCTAGTGTCAGCCCAATGTTTTGTATGCAGTTTTTTGTTTGTGTGGAATATATCGAACCGAACCGATTTGTTTTCACTAATTATATGATGCCTTTATCCCCATGCCCACTCCACAATTAATTTTTTGGCTTGCTTTTCCACTTACGCATTTGGACAAAAGTAGCAGTCTACTACACTGCTTAATTTCAGACCCCAATAATTGATAGCAATACTTTATTGCTAATTATGTCTGTATTGTGGTTATTACGAAACAAAGGTTCTTCTTTTGGTTTGTTGAATTCAGGTGGCTAGCTTAATTAATATTTTCATGTATTTCATCACATCTTTTTTTTCTTACAAAGCCCTAACAAATGTTTCGTGAGGTGAACTGACTGTGTAAGTAGGTAGAAGCATTCGGAATTTTTCTGGGAACTACATGCCTATACCACACGACATGGCTGTTTGCTGTGACGTGCATATCACGTGACTAGGCTAGTCCAA
>JAHWFP010089857.1:45108-56322 GCA_023313725.1 Lithobius niger
CAAACAGCCATTGCGCATGGTTTAGAGGAGTGCACATGTATACAAGTTACCAATACGGGGAAGGACTAAAGAAGAGTTAAAAATGTCACCGCAATAGTTTCAACAATGAAGAGTTTTTGTTCTGCATGGTTTAAGCCGAAAAAAGATAAAAGCTCAGAAAGGCCTCAAAATACAGTGGCAAGGTTTATGAGAAGTCCAACTGCTTCAGTGCAGACAATGAATTCAGCGTGAACAAGTCAACGTCATTCGGCACCTAATGCAACCAGTCATGCTAACAGCAAAATGGCGACAAAACCCCAAAAAACCCTAAACAATTGCATTTCAGAAAACAGCATTTATGGGGTACAAGGCACACGAACTAGATTTTTTTTTAGGGTTTTACTTCTTGGTTCTCAATTCACAACTTCACAGACTAGTGATGGGTTAGTAACCAAAACCGATTCAGATTTTGTGTCGAATTTTCGTACGGTGTTCGAAAAAGCAAAGTCATAAAAAGGAAAAAAATGGAGGAAAATGGTGCCACAGCCAGTCCGTGGCGAATGACGCTGCTGAAAGTAAAAGCAGTTGCTAGTTGGAAGCCAGTAATACAACTGTCACAAAATAAAACTAGGAGGGTGGCAAAAACCGATACCGGAACCGAAATCGCGGGTTTTCTGGGCATACAAAACCGAAACCGAAGTCAAAAAATGAAACCGACCCATTCCTCAGACTCAGTTCATCAGAACCAGCTGGTAACCAACGAATTGCGAATAGGCTTGGTTACAACTTACAAACATAATCTGATGCACTACGCTATGGACGACCCATATTGAAAACCCATAAGCTCTTTCTTGTTTGTGCGCTTACACATTGTGAATTTGTAAACTAATAAAAGCTTTTCACAATGCACTTGTTTTGAACTATTACTGTTACTGTCACAGTTACTATTACTATTACAGTGAAACCTCGTTACAACGCTATGCAAGAGTCGTTGGAAACAGACTGTTATATCAGGTTTATTGTTATAACCAATCACTTTTAAATGCATTGTTGCTTGAAGAACCTTGAAAATAATATTGTTATAACGAGGTTTAACTGTACTATTTAACTTACGAATCGGCTGGAGTTGTTGTTTCGAACTGTCTTTGCATTTCCAAAAGCCTCCAACAGGGGATTGGATTCCAAGATGATTTCTTTGACATGCTATATAAAGAAAAAATACGTATTTAAAAAAAAAAACCACACCCTGCTACTGGACGAATTGGTTATGGTCAAAGCAATCCCACATATAAATAAATAAATAAATAAATAAATAAATAAATAAACCATCCACAATACTGCCAATGAACGAAATGGGTGTAGGCAAAGCAACCCCACATTTCCCGAGTTGGCTTCTTGGCTACACACGTTTTCAATCAATCCGCCAGAACTGATAGGTCGACTTTAAAAAAACAAACATTTTTACCTGCCTTTATGCTAAACAAACTCTTTCCTGCAGATTCAAGGTATATACTTAAAAAAAAAAGACAGCTACACACTTAAAGAATTTATATTTTTTTCCTAATTGAAGCACGTAGGGAAATTATGTCTCTTCTCCGTGAAATAAACTGATTAATTGAACACGACACAAAACACAAGTACACATTGTAATGTGAAGTAAAAAACAATTATTGCGTACCTGTACACGAGCTCCGCCACCTGAAACCCTTGCAATGTAGGCCATAATGTATTTGGCAGCAACAGTTTTTCCTGCTCCACTCTCACCACTAAAAAAGAAAAGAGTTAATTAATACATTTCTGGCACAAAAGAAAACATATCATCGGACTGGTTTTCATGGTACAAAAAAATCAACAGAAGGAAGCACCCAAAGGTATCTGATAACATCATATATAGTTAACATAGGCGTCACCCACAGGACCTTTCTACGTGAAAAGTTAGTCCCACTTGTGCACAGAGCAAAAAATTATCATACAAAAACAAAATCCCCATAAGGGTAAAGGGACCCATCAAGTTTTCGCCATACAAAGTAGTGATATCAGAGCAAAAATGGCTGCCACCAAGTTAGTGGTCCCAACCCTGATCACTCAAGCTTACATGACAACCACCGTGGTGTCAGTTAAGATGGAGTAAAACTTGGTGGCAGCCATTTTGGCTCTGATGTCACTACTTTGTATGGCGAAAACTTGATGGGTCCTTTACCCTTATGAGGTTTTTGTATGATATTGGTATCATCACTTTTGGTTGTTCTGCGATTTTGCTGTAGTGTTAAGTATTGATTGTGAGCTCCTTATGAAAATATAATTGTATATCGCTTCTTGAACAGGCTAAAGAAAATCGTTACTTTGGTATAATTAATGGTCGCTGATTAATTATATTTCTAATAAAGTGCTCGTTGTATTACATTCGCTCGACGACGAGAGCCCCTGTGACATCTATGTGAAAAGTTAGTCCCACGAAACTAAAAACTATTTTCCAGCCTCTAAGTAAATTTCCAAAGTCTATTATTGATGTTTAATAAAAAAAAAAAAAGAAAGACACCAGCACAGCGGGCTAAGGATGTGCCCATGACTCACTGTTGAAGACACATAATTGATCAATAAAAGTTGAATCAGTGTTTTGATGAAAGTTGGCATGTCATCAAACTGTTGGGTTGGAGCAAGTTGCAACGACAGACTCGGGGCAGGTGTAAACAGTGCGTATTTAAATACGAGAAATATGGGGGTTATATGTATATGGGATGAAATATTGACAAGTTTTAGTCGAAACACCCACAGGCGTGAACAGAGGGGGCAAGGTGGAAATCGGGATGGGAGAGGGCCTGCCTATTTTAGAAAAATATGCCATTTTAAAAAAATCTGGTTTTTGTTGACTTTTGAAAAATTAAAAAAAAAATTCACGGGTATACCTGTTGAAAATCTGGGGGACAAATGTTTTTACGTTTTTTATTGGGGCAGCGGTGCCGGTAGGAGGGGGGTGGGGAGAGTATGTGAAAAACACTGGAGATACATGTCACACACCTTCTACTACTTGAATCAACCTGTACTTTCCTCAAAAAGTAGAGGTTTATTTGCTGTTCCAACATACCCCTTGTTTCAACTTAAACCGGTCGAAACGATGTGCTACGTTCAAACTAACTATGCCAAAAGTATATAGTAAATAATACCTGAGCATGAGAGGATACAGAATAGGACAGAAGCTATGATCTGTTCTGACCTAATCTGACAATAATCTGAGATTATTCCCGAAATCATTGATCTGGCTTGTCAGTGGAGCTTAAAATGCAAATCCTCATTAATGTTGAACTTGTATCCTTATTGGTGCAGGCGCAGTTTTCACAGCATGACTTTCAAAGACAATGAACTTGCAGATCTCAATTGTAGATGCAAAAAGAACGATTGTGAATCGCTGGGCAGATAGTTTTACACTTTTGTAATGCTTTGTTCGATTTATTCTGGCAATGGAGAGTGGTGAATCGTTGGGCGTTTTATTGTTTTCCTCTATATTGCTGCTTCAAATTTTCTACTAAAAAGTGATTCTGCTAAAACAGTTAAAGTTTCATTACTTTTTTTTCTTGCGACGTAGAAAGTTTTGCTATTTTGGGAAGACGAGTTGAAAAAGGAATGGTTGAGCGACATTTCTATTAAAATGAAGACTGTGGCGCCCTCCATCAGCAAGAAAATAAAATAACATAAAAAGTGTGACAATGCTTGTTTAAAATTTTGAAAAATATTCCACATAACGGCTCTTAAATCGTTCTTTTTACGATTAGGGGTGTCAACTACAGAAACAAGAAATGGCTCATTAAAATTCATTCAAATCTTAATTAAAATCCTCATTTAAAGTTTTCCTTTAAAACGAGTTGTTCAGAGTTGGAGCATCTCATTTCACTGTTAGTAGTACAAATCATTAATCTCTCCTACGAAATGTGCTTTTTTGTTTTTAATCCGTCGAATGGATGCAAGACACTAAGTCGTAAGACAAAGGGGATCTTAATGGATGTAATTAGGGAGCAGCCAATGGGTGGATTTATTTTTTTGCTACTTAAGACTAACAAATCAGAAACTTTTTCCTTACAAAATTAAAAACTCCGAATTGCGTATTAGTCATGTTTACCAAAAACTGACTGACATGCGAATTAACCTAAATCTTTGTTTAAGCCATCTGCATACAGCCTTGAACCAGTTAAAAGTGCTTTTAAGACTAGTTCCCATTTGCCCCATTGTCAGGGTTACAATTACGATTTTTATTTGGAAATAATAAACTAGGACCGTCATCAATTCTACTATCGACATAATGATCATGGAGCGGGCACCGCTTTCTTTGCCGTTTGGCGGTCAATCGGATCGGATCGGATTTGCCTTGTAATTTCTGAACAATAAGAGACAGCTGCTTGGGGTTTAGGCCATTGGAAAGATGGTGAAAAAACAGCGAAAATGGTGTATTCAAACGCCAAATCGGTCGACGAAAAGTGAAAATATCTTGAATTTGGTTTATTACCGCCTAACGCCGCCTGTTTAGCATCAACTTAAAAGGGGGCTTAAAGTGTTTAACAAGCGTTAACCACTCTTGGTCATCTGCCGGAAGCCCTAAGGCCCTATGTCTGCAACAGCCAGATTCCCAGGCGGTCACCCACCCAAGCAATCATCAACAATCAATCAACAATCAATCTTTTAACAATCGGATGCCTTGAACAATTAGAAACTGCTTCGCGTCTCGTTGTTGCTTTGATTTTGGCTCTTGCTATTGGTCCATTTTGTCACCCTAATGGTTCCCATCAACCCCATGTCCCATTTCGGATTTTTCTTTTGATAAACCTTGTCCAGACTCCCTTGGAAAGTTTAGTTTGGATAGTCCTTGTGGTTTTCGCGTGATGCCCGGTCTAAGATTACATTGGAGTGTTTTCATAGCGGAGCTACACTTGGCCTTCAGCCTCGCTCCGTTCCAAATAAAAAAAACGATTGATTGGTTTTAAATATTCTATTTAAAAAAAATTTAAATCAATTATTTTTCAAATTTATATTTTAAAAACTAGAAGCAACGCACGTACAAAACACATTCACAGCCAAATAGAAATACTCACGGGTTTAATAGAAGGATGCTGTACATTAAAGGTACATTCCACCTGCCTTACAACAGCCACGTGCAGATCGCCAGCCGCGCGTGTTACCATCGCAACGTTTCGCGTGACGCGACGTAGTAATACAAGGCCAACTAAGATAGTAGCTGCATTCTTCGCAGCGAGGAACGCAGCAACTATCTCAGTTGGCCTTGGACGCAGTAGACGAAACAGCAGGAGCGCGAAAATTGTGTCGTCGCAAACCGGATTTTCGTATTTTAACATGATATTTTATAATTTTTTTACGCTAGTATCTTATAATTTTCTTCGGCGATCTATGGCATAAATAATTTTAATTTTTACTGCCTTAGTCTTTTAGATTTTTGATCTCATGATTACCAAACGTGAAACGTCTTGGTTATTGTAAGCACGCGCAAAGGATCATATAATCGCAGAATGCCATTAAATTAGTTCCCCCATATTCAACAGAAAATTTCCTAGACGCCACATTTTAAAACGAAATTTTCGCAAGGGATTGATTAACGGTAAGTAAATAGAAATTTGGGGCCGTACTTGATGTGGAGGATCGAGAAAAATGGCGTTGGGAGAAATGTACCTTTAAAATTGACATCTGTATAATTGACGAATAGTGTATTTGTTACACGCCAGTTCTACACGTTAATTACAAATAACGCCATTCACTTTGACTTCACTTCCTTAAAATTTTGATTTATGGTTTTAATTGTCTGTTTAAACCATTTCGAAACTTTGATTGCATTAATCCAAATAAGAGAACTATTCTACCCACAATACTGCGAGACTAGACTCTACGTGTACATGGAATAGGTAGCCAAACTTGTATACCTCGTGAAATGCTGTAGTAAGATGCTCAATCTCAAGTCTAAACATTCTGTTTATAATTTTTTTATGAAATCGTTCTATTTTTAGCATTAGAAATTCGCGACACAAGTGGGTTTCATGTCAAACTTTAGTTAAAATACCATACATAAAACGTATGTGTAACACGTGTGTGTAAAACGTATATAAGACGTATGACGTCTTTCCAACATGGCCGTGTTGTTGGCTGCAGCAGAAGAGTGTTGCTGTTTGAAGTTTTAGTTTTGTGTGTTTTTATTGTGATCAAGGTCCGCATATTAGGACTGAAAATTTATATTTGCTCGTTTTTATATGTTGTTGTGGAATTTGTGCCAGTCAGTGGGCATCTTGGAACAGTACCTTCTCTGCTCTCATAAAGTAATTCCGAAGTTTGCATAAAACGTGATTAATAACATACGAGTAGTTTTTATTGTTATTAGTAAGATTTTAATTGGAATAATGGTATAGTTTTGATCGTTTGGTGCTTGTTACGAAAAATTTAACTAATTATTATTATTAGTATCTACATCAGTAAAAACGTATGATGAGCGTGTTTGCGTGAGTGTACCTCTACTCCTCTTGAACCAAGGCACCTGCAAAGATGGGAGTAGGAACTAATAAAAGATAATTAAATTTAGCTTCCGTTAGGCCTATTTTTGTCCCTGTAACTTGATTTTATGACCGTCAAATAGGCGACAAAATCTTCAAAAATAAGGTCAACGTTTTTTTGACCTTCACGACGTTTTGTTCATGGCGTCATAGTTTGTTCATGCAAAGTTTAATATCCCTGAACAAACTTTTCTTGAAAAAAATCTGACGTCATATCGAGCCGGCATGAAATGCACGCATGCTTAGGAATGTGATGGACGAACTGTGAGCAATAATTGGAATTAGCTTGGGTCGAAATAATTGCGATGCTCCCGGAATCAAAGAAAGTACAGGAAGCGTGGATCAACGCCAATGGAGTGAGTGAAGCGTACGACATACCTATTGTGTGCACGGCGTATCTTGAGTCCTGCAAGTATTTTATGAGCGGCTACGTCTTCCTGGAGGGGGCGACTTTAGTCGATGGCCACCATTGTTTTTGTAACCATCTTGGATATCAACAAGGCACTCTGCTACCAAAAACGTACAATCGATTATCTGTGTTCGTTCCGTGGCGAACTCAAGATAGGCCGCGCACACTATAGTATTTTTTTTTTTAATCCAAAAAACGATTTAAATCATAAAAAATCCTATTTAAATCAAATAAAACTCTTCCGTTTTCGAAAAAAAAATCTCACGATTTTTTTTCCCAACCCTGATTCGCACTTCCGTCTTCTTAGCTTGGAGACCAAGACTGAACTTAGATCCTGTGGAACCTTCGCCTTTTCGTCACTGAACTTCAGTTAATTTTAATTCTTATGCGAAACGTCGCCAAGGGCCCGACGATTAAATTTTCACCGTCACAGCCTCTTCTTCTGTTCAATATAAAGGGGAGTTTTATAGGGCTGCTCACCCCTATATTTCACAGCCAACTACAAAAAGAATTTTCCCAAAGGTCAGGTTGTTGTTTTCCTGTCCAGTCACGAGTAAATAACGGCACATCTACTATTTATTACTTCATCTTTAAACGTCGGTGAAGCAATAAATAATTTAAAGTCTTAATTTAATGAGGCAGAAGGAATAGAAGATGGTTGTGACGGCAAGGAAAGGGTTATGTTATGGCCAAGTTATGGGATGGCGGGGTCAAAGGGTTGGTGGGTGGATGATTTCTGTGTGCGCTTAAAATGTTCTGGAAATGGAAGAGAAATTCTGAGTGATCAGCAAGAAATTAGCATTTCCCTCAAAAGAAATGAAGCTGAACTCCCGGATGCTACGACGGGTGTTTGTCTCCCCCCCCCCCCTTTCAGAAAGCCCTATTTTGCAAACGAACATTAAAGGTGCCTGCCTCCTTGTTCAGTCTACAGTTAAATTTCCCGTTCAGCTGACAACCCCGTGAAAGAGAGCTTTTAACTTTCACTTTTTAACTTTTTCTCATGTCCCGTTTCGCAGAATCCCGTTTCGGAGAAAATAAAACAGATTAAAGGTACATTCCCCCCAGTTGGCTTTCCTGTATAGCTCAGTTTTGCAACATTATTTCAGAGGCATGTAAATGTTTCAAAGGCATTCATTTTCCTATTTTTCTCCTCGCAACAAACGGGATTGCTACATTCACTCTGACCAACGTAATTGTCGCAAAAGCTATTTCAATGCTCGAAATTAGTGAGAAGGCATCTCCTTTTAAGCTTTTTCCGCAAAACGGGAATTCCCACTCCGCAGAATTCCGTTTTGCAGAATAATTTTTTTTAAATCAAATTACGTGCTTCGCTCGCGCTGCCGCTCTCACTGCGGCTGAACACATGACATCAAAACCCGCAACGAATCACACATTCCTTCCAGTTAGGAAGGCTTCTTTAAATTCTTCCCTGTTAACGTTTTGAAGAATATTTTGATTCCGCAAAGCGGGATTGTGTAAAGAGGGAACTCCCGTTTCGCAGAAAAATCTTAATTCGTTTTATTTTCTGCGAAACGGAATTCTGCGAAGCGGGAAATCACCCTCTAGACAGCAGGCCTTACAAGCGCACATTAGAGATTTACATGATACAGTGGGAGCTTCGCTCTTCACGGTGCGAATTTTTTTTCTTGCGAGGCTGACGCTTCAATTGTTTTTTTTTTTTTTGAGTTTTATCTTGTTTCAGAGCATTCTTGTTTGTTCGGCATACGAAAAGATTGTTTGCTCGCTGTATTTTCTGGCACATGCGAAACATTTGCAAGCGTGCATGACTGTGTAAAAAAAATCCGTAGGAAGGAGTTTCGTACCCTAATTTAATTTCTTGTCGGCTTGTGGAGTCTGTGCGCACTTAAAACACTAAATCAATTTTCATTACCGCATTAACTTCAGTAAACAAGACAGCCACTGTTTTAATGTCAAAGTTTGAAGGCGTTTGGTATGGGGGAGGGGAACATTTTGTCGCGTAAAGTAAAGGAACAGTTTTGATTTTGCCAAAATGTTGTGCTACACGCGGGACAGTAAAAACAATAAGAAAAAATAAATGTACACAAATTGCTGTGAATCATATAAAGGAAAGAGCAAAACAAGCCAAACAGCGCAAAATCATCCACCCAAAAAAAAAGTACAGCAAGGCACCTTTTCCGCCACGGTCAATCGGCCATGAACGGATGAAGACTTCGTTCGAGTCGACAAGAAACATTCCAAATTTTCATACGACTTGCTCGAAGAAAAATGTTTCTTCGGTTGGATCGGGGGGGGGGGGGGGGGTATTCCGAGCTTTTTCTTTCCCATTGGCTGCTGATTTTGCTGCCGCCATTGACGTCACAAAGCAGCTCAACAGCTTACGCACATGCGCACAAGTCAAACCGGAAACGCTCCAGTATGCGTGCCTCCTGTGACGTCACGTAATGAGCTGGGAGTGACCAACCTTACTATATACTGTCATTCCACCAATCTTGGTCCGGATCTAGGGCAGTTTTAGGTTTGACTCGGGCGCCATTTTTATAGTACATCTCCTATCCAGCTATAATAATTCAACTCACAACCACAGAGAGATTCACTCTTCACATTTACTTCAAGGTCCTTCTCCAATACACCACACTTCCAATGCGCACGCGCAGAACCTCGTTACATTACGTATCAACAGAGCGGCCTGACGATTGGCGCTGGCAAGCCAATCCGTCACCGCGTCACTGACGTAACGCGTCGGGGACGGATTGATTGGGTTGCCAGTTCGAATCCGGGTCACACCACTCTGACAAAGCGTAAGTGCAAAAAGGTGACGTACTGTACTACTTTATTCTTAGTGTATGATTTTCGCCGCATAACTTGTTTTCCTCTTTCCTATATACATAATTTACAACGATTTTTGTATATTTATTTAATCCTTCCATGAGCCTTTGCATCTATTTGTACTCCGTCTCCATTGCGTAAGGCTGCCAGCATTCTAGGTCGAATGGAGGCCTATCACTGCTGTAACCTTAACTGGTTCAGTTAGCCATCTTTATGCCAGTGGAGCAATGGGGATAGCAATAAAGACGTTATGTTAGTGATCTGGGGGCGGATCGGGTTGCTAGTTCGAATCTGGGTCACAAACTCGAAGCCTCTTTTCTTTAGAGGCATTTTTATCTTATTCAGTGTGGCGCTGAAAACCTCACAATGAAATTCCCTGATTTTTCCATGTTTTCCAGACCAATACTGAAAAATTTCCCGTTTTTTTTAAGTCGGTAGAAGTTGGTACATTACAGTACTAAGTAATATTTTTTTTTCACATTACACTCAATTCACATAACTGTATCGCATCGCTTTGCTAAATCAAAAATGACACTGACGTAACTATAGCAATTGGCAATGTTGCAATCAGGAATGCCTCAATCTACAACTAGAAACGCACTTAACACATAACACAGTGGTTAGAGCGCCCGGCTAGTAAACGGTATGTCCTGGGTTCGAGTCCCAGTCGGGGCAGTTGTGTTTTCTTTCTTTCTCGGACTAGTGTATTGTGTATCCTCACAAGGACAGTCTTTAATGCAGACTGCTTGCTTCATTTACCCTTTACCATGTGATTTCTTTCTTTATTTACATAACGTCCAATATTACTAAGACCTAAGTAGTTTTTGCTTTCTCAGAAATGAAATAAAAAAAAATATGGAATTTTTAACTGTATAAAGTGAAGGTTTTAGAGGTAAAAATGGAATAAGAATATTAGCCATTCTTTATAGAAGAAAAAGATTTTCCAGAAAATGTTGAAATTCCCGGATTTTCAGTACGTGTTCGTCACATTCCCTGAGTTTTTCCTGACTTTTCCAGACTTGATAAATTCCCTGACATTTCCAGGTTTTCCGAGCAGAACGCCACCCTGTTATTGTAACAGACTGACACAAACAAACAATCTTAACTACGTCTGGACTATGTCTTAACTATGTCTTAACTGCAGGTGGGCTAGTGGGGGCGTCGGACAAAAGTCTATCTTCGAAAATCGTCTAATGGGCTAATTGTCTAATATCTGCCTAAATAAAAAATCTGGAAAATCATTGAAATGGAATATCGTATAAATGATAAGCATACAATGGATAAGCGTCTAACTGGACAAAAATATAACTGATAAACGTGTGACTGTACAATAATACAGCAGCGGTTTCTGATGTTATATACAGGGTGTTCGGAAATTGGTGTCAAATATTTGGAGGGTCCGCTGTGTGATCAAAGATAAGAAGAAAAAGTCCTATAAACATGGGTCCGGAAATGCACCAGTCTTTAGTTACAGCC
>JAHWFP010089857.1:74823-101540 GCA_023313725.1 Lithobius niger
CCAGTAATCCAAGTCTACCTTGTAGTAAACCAGTAATCCAAGTCTACATTGTAGTAAACCAGTAATCCAAGTCTACCTTGTAGTAAACCGTTAATCCAAGTCTACCTTGTAGTAAACCAGTAATCCAAATCTACCTTGTAGTAAACCAGTAATCCAAGTCTACCTTGGGCCAATCTAGTAATCCGAAATTTACCACAGAATCTTAGCTAGGCATTCTTCGTAATCCAAATTACCATTAACAGGTAATCTGGTTTAATCCACTGGTAATTTTTCGTAATCCATCGGTAATAAATGGTAATCCACGTTTGTAAGTAATGCGTTGTACACTATTTTGAACAGTAAAACCCTCTGGACAGTTTGTACCGAGACCCTTAGCTCGGATCCAGGGACAAACACAGATTAAGTGAACCAGCAAGAGTCTCTCTTCAGTCGGGATTTAAAGGTCACTGGGGGTCTTCCATCAGTCTCTTTTAATGAAGTAGTGACCTTTCCTCCTGTTTCACATTCTCCTTTCCTACGAAGAGGCTCATAAAAGAGTAAAGTGCTGCTGTCTCTAAATGTGGGTGGCGTCTGCAACACGAAAATTTACTTCACCAAAACGGAAAAGAAATTCTCTCTGGGAACCGAACCTTTTCACTATGTGTGAGATTGCAGAATTTAGTGCTTGGCGAAACCACGCAAACATCCGGCACAGACGAACAAGTTTAAAAAAAAAAAGAAGGAAAATATTGGAATTAACGTCCTTTTCAGCTTTGAGGTTATCTTCAAACGAAGCGAGACAGAGGAACTGGAGTGAGAATTTGTAAAAGTATTTCGCTTAAAGGTGCTATTTTCCATTACACTGAAGGGTTTGCTCTCCCCCCCCCCTCCTCCCCTCCCCATTCAGCTTTATCTTTGCATTCAATGCAGAGTGGTAAAAAGTGCTGCTTACGCCCAACCCAAAAGTACACGTTTCAATGCCGAAAACTAGCGAATTTTCGACTGTTTTTACTAACAGTCTTCCTCAGGCGATGGTTTGGAGAACTGCTCATACTTCCACTCCTCTCGTTCCAATGAACTTTTCGTATGCTCGCATTTGGATTGGACTTGTAAGAAATTCAAATGTGAGCAGACGAAAAGTTCGTTGGAAGGAGAGGAGTGGAAGTTTGAGCAGTTCTCCAGACGATCGCCTGAGGAAGCCTGTTAGTAAAAACAGTCGAAAATTCGTGAACGTGAAATGACGTAAATGTTTCAACACTTGCAAAAGTAGACTTGGCTATATTGACACGCGAATATATCACTAAAACGAACGTTCACCTATTTTCCATAGCATATGAGAAATTGTTTTTAATTTTGAAGTTGAAAAACCCGTCCGGTGTTCTTTGAAAATTCGAAAAGTTAGAAAAAAGAAACCGGTCGTCTCACTTCACTAATAACGCTCATTTTTCGTATATTGGACACGAACTGATTTTCTTTTAATTCAATTTTTTTTTTAATTTAATATTTTACTTTTAACACTTTTTATTTTATATTTTTACCTTGAATAAATTTGCTTACTGTTACACGTCAATGAATTGAAGAATAGTGTTAGAATGCCGCAGTCGTAACCATTAATCGTTTCACTGTCTCAATTCCGTAGTTGCCAGATCCAATCTGGCTTAGGTCGAATCAGGAGCTTATTAACGCATACACATCCGTAAGCTACGGGAGTATCGACTTTGTAACTGCAGCGATTTAGGAATGGGAATTGGGGATAAGCCTTCACCGAAGAAATAGCTTAAAGAGGGATGGTCACCGCTATGTCGGGAGGAGGATGAACGGTAAGGAGAGTAGCCATATTGTAACTCTAACTACGTATCAGACCCTAGCACCAAGGCTCTCTGGTTGAGAAGCTGCAGTTTTCACTTCCCTCCCCAGACAAATTCATTGAACATGGCCAGCATCGTGAAGTCTCTACGACGATTGGTTTAGGATTTGGGAACTTGAAACCTATGAAGAGCATTGGGAGTAAAAAAGGAGGATTTTTTTCCTAATAGGTGTGGGTCTGAAAGTTTTGGGGCGCCGAGGTGGTATCTCCAGCTGGGTGCACAATTTCACCACAGCAACGCTAAATAAGAGTTGTTAACTTCCCGGCCCGCGAGAGAACCAACATGGAGTCGGAAAGCAAGAAACCATTTAAAACATCGGTCTGCCAACTCCCCATAACAAAAATAGGTAGGCCTATAAAAAAAATAGCATCAATATGTAGACTGAAAAATTTCATGACGACGAAAGAGTGGAAAGATGAGAAGAAAACTCACAATGCCGGACGAAAAACAAAATTAATGAAAAAAAAAAGTAGCCACTCCATCTATTTATAGCGTCAGGTGGCGGCGCAAGCATGACGGTGCCTCCACAGCAATACTGTTGCTACGGTGGACTAAAGCTGCCACGAGTGGGTGGCAGCTGACTTTTACATTTTTAAAAATTGTATCTAGGCCTCAAGTCAATAATATATTTACATATTATCAATAATTCAAGAGGGTTAGCTCGTTCACAGCTGCCCAAATATATTCATCTTCGGTAGAATGAACGCAGAAGGAATTGTCAAGTCACGGGGATAAGAAAATATAATAATAAAAAAAATACCTCACGTTTAGAAACGGCCCCATTACCGTACGTCAAGATGGGACGCGTTCGACAATATGGAATATATTTGTCGTGTCGTTAATCACGAAAACAGAAGTAGAAAAAAAAACTACAGGTTAGAACTCTACATGCATTTATATGGATTTAATTGTAGCCCGGCAATGCTTCACTCAAAAATGGTTGACATTATTCGTAATTGCTTTTGAAAATGCAATCAAAACGAACGCATCTGAGCCTTCAAAATATTAATTGTACTAATTAAAGTCGATCGCGTTACCAGGTTAATGAAGTAAGTATAGGTTGCCTTCAAATTTGTTGGTATATTTTATAAAGAGAATTTTATCATTTTAAAATGCGTCCGATTCGAAATCTTATCAAAATTCTTTAAAAAAAAACTATTCCTTGAAATCGATCAGCAATCTTGAAACTTGTTGAGCTCAAACAAATTCCAACAGAAATGCATTGAAGTCTATTAAATTGTGACGAAAATCAGTGGAAATCCTTAAAATCCGTCGAAGTCATTAAATCCCCTCAACTGTACAGAGTTCTCTTGAACAGCCGTTGGATAGTTTAGAAGAGTTCGATGGCTACACCAAAACGTTTAACGTTGATACTACCAAAACGTTCAACGTTGATACTAAAAACAACGTTCGTATTTTTTATTTAACGTCTAAAGACATAGTCAACTCCTTATGGTGCGTTTATGCATCCAAATATCGCGTACTAGACGCTAGTTGCAAACCATAGAACGATGGCGAAAACGTTATTACCATGGTAACAACCATAAGTCAAGCTACGTAACAACGTTGGTTAATTGTGTAGTCGCGTCAATCCGTAACAATATGCGGTAAATTATTTTCCCGTTGGCTCTCATTATTAACTGGCATGGCAGAGCAAAAATCGTCATTGACTTTTAGATTACACTGACGAGGCGTGGTGGCTTAACTGCAACCTAAGATGGCGAATATGGAGGGCACAACGATATCACCACTTACACCCATTAAGTCGAATAACAATAAATCGTATTAAAGCAGGACAAAAGTTTGCCCTAAAAAAATATACCAAATCCTTTAAATCAGTGAAACACATATTTGCAGCGACATATTTGCACAAAGTGTTATTCGTTCTGCAGGCTTACGGTTGCCTATAAAAAGCCAGAACAATCCAAATTACATCCCATTTTATTTCATTTTCGTACTACATTCGTATGAAACATTGGTAAAAATAAGGCCTTTCTCCGTGACGCAGGCGGTCGACAGCTCCGGTAGACAGTTTGGTATCAAGAAAAGTAGGTGCAAAAAGATTGAGTAATGTTAATCTTATACTATTAAAAATTCCGTAAACGTAGAATTTTCAGTTCTACTGATTTCCAGTCTTGAAACAACCGGAACTGTTAGGAAAGCTAATTTAATTATTTAAACAAAAAAAACACTAATACATAAATAAAGCAGACACAGCTTCCAGGGGCGGATTTAACGGAGGGGCAGGCCTTCGACGTAAAAGGGCCTTCATGGGCCTTCATGGTAAAAGGGGCCTTCATTTCCCAGGCATTAGTTGTGCAAAAAATAGAAACACGTTTACTAATAGATTCAGGTAGCAAAAAAAAAAAAAAAACAATAAATAAATAAATAAACAAAGGTCCTCATAATATTTCGGGAAAGAAGAGGGCCTTATACGGCTTTGCCCCCACAAGGCTGTTTCCTTAAATCCACCACTGACAGCTTCATATAAAATGTATAATTTTTAAACTGGAAGAAACAATAAAAAAAAAAAATGTGGATTTTCAGACAGCATTAAACAAAATATTTCTCCAATTCAGAAATAAAATAACTCTGCATTTCACCAGAAATTAAAAATAAACCTTCAAATTAAAACTTCATTTTACCATTTCAAAGCGAATTTTAGTTTATAAGAGTTTTGTCAGTTTTTCTGATTTCTAAAATTCCGAAAAAGCTACTTATAGTGTCCGTGGCCTATCTTGAATTCTCCGCAGAACTAACACAGATAATCGATTGTACGTTTTCAGTGGCAGAGTGCCTTGTTGATATCCAAGATGGTTACAAAAACTATGGCGGCCATCGATTAAAGCCATCCCCCTCCAGGAAGACGTAGCCGCTCACAAAATACTTGCAGGACTCAAGATACACCGCGCACACAATAAGTATGCTTTTCCAATTTTTTGGTTTCGGTACCCCCCCCCCCTCAAATACTCACCTCCACCCCCCACCACGTATTTCAGTTTTAGTTTTGCTTTTACATAAAACACTGACAAGCGCCCAACCTCAGGGCGCGTTTAAGAAACGACTCATCTTTGCACTCTCGCAGCTAGACGTTCGAAATTATCTGAAATTCCAACATGGCGGCGGTTTTAGATCTGTCGGCTCGCAACGAAAACAGTCAATAACGTTGAGCTCTGAAACGACTGGAAAATCTTTTTCATCAGGAGGAATTCTTTACCTTATTGTCACACGAATTACAAGACTGCAAGCATTTACCCAAACGATGTCGTTTTAGCTAATCCAGGCAGCAAGCGTTGCCATCATGGCAACGACAGCTTTGCTACCGAGATTAAGGGCAGGTTTACGCAATTTTCTCGCTCGCTAGCTTTTGCTTGTTGGCTGCTTCTCGCCTTTACCGGAGTATGCAGCTTTCGAGTTGTCTATAGAGCAGCGGCAAGTAACGTCATATTGGCTACAAGACAGATAACTGCAAGGGGCACTAGATTGAAATGGAGGGTTAAACAACGGCACTTCTAGTCAAGGCAGTGCTTTGAGAGCGGTTTTCATACGCTTAAAAAAAACGTTGTTTTCTCCAATCCCTTATGCTGCTAGGTTGTAATTGGAAAATAAAGATTCCACTTGCTTAAAAATGTCAGCAACTGCCAACAAATCGACAAAAATCACGCATTATAGGCCTAAGAAATCCACTCGTAACAGCATTGTCTTCAGTAAGACGCCCTTCTTTTCCTCCTCCAGTGACCCTTGCAGCTATCCCAGTTACTGGATCCAGCATAGAGTTATATACAATAATACAACGTTGTGTCACTGCCCTATACGTAGTAACCATGGAAACAACGCGGACACAGATCTTCTTCTCGTGCCTTGCAACTCGACGTACGATGCCAACACAATGAAAGCGTCGATTTATGACAACAAGAAAACAATTTTTACTGCAGTGCAAGACAACGGATTGCTTTTTGAACGCCGGGGTTCGATGGTTTGAATTCGATTCGATAACTCCGAAATGGACGCCATGTTGGATTTTGAATTCTCGCTGCGAGTAGCTATTTATTCTACTGTCATTTAGGGCTCGTTTATGCAACGACAGTTTTCCCGCTCACTAGCTTTTACTTGATCAATACTAAATCTGATGGATGCTTCTCGCCTTTACCGGAGTATGCCGCTTTCGAGTTGTCTATGCGTATTAGTAACCATGGCAACAACGCAGACGCAAATCTTCTCCTCGTGCCTCGTCACACGGCGTACGATGCTTGCAACATTTGAGCGTCGATTTATGACAACAAGAAAAACATTTTTACTGCAGTAAAAGACGACGGAATGTTTTTTGTATTCCAGCATTCGATGGTTTGTCTTCGATTCGATAGCCACGAAATGGACGCCATGTTGGATTTTGAATTCTCGCTGCGAGACGCTATATATTCTACCGATGTTTGATCATTGCTAGAACCTGTACTTTGAAGGAGAATAGCAAATTTCGGAAATAGCGTGAAATGACAACAATCTTGTAGCAATGTTTAAAATTACTGTAGCACTTTGTTCTTTATCCGTGTTGTTATTTATAATACATACAATTTGTTACCTATTACCGCATTCATTTAGTAGTAACGGGAAACTAATCATAAATAAATAAAGGTTTACTAGCAAATAGCTTTCGGCGAGCGAGAAGGCCTTTTGGCATAAACGCGCCCTTATTCTTCACTGCTTTAAGCGTTCTTTGAACGAGAATAGCAAATTTTGGAAATAGCGTGAAATGGCAACAGTGTTGTAGCAATGTTTAAAAGTACTGTTGCCCTTTGTTCTTTATCCATGTTGTTATTTATTTATAATAATACGTTTAATTTGTCATCTATTACCGCATTCATTTAGTAGAAACGGGAAACTAATCGTAAATAAATAACGGTTGACTAGCAAATAGCGTTCGGCGGGCGAGAAGGTCTCGTTCCGTAAACGCGCCCTGATTCTAGCTGCGAGAATGCAAAAGGCGATTCGTTGCATAAACGCGTCCTCATGGAAGCATGCATTCAATACGTTCTTAGTTGGACATAAACGTATTCATAATGGAACAGCTTTTGGTTGCCATCGTAACGTCTTCTACCTCCCTACACGTTCTTTAAAGAATGGTGCTCAAAGGATTCTCCATTGGCGGCATGAACACTCTTTCCGCCCCTCCCATTAAATCACCATTTGCTTCTCGCAGCGATTCAAATCCAAATAAACGTTCGTGCATGAAACATCCACAAAGCATGCAAAGTTTAGAGAAACCAAACCAACTCATCTGGCCAAACCGAATCTTCGCTCTGTCTCTTCGTCTAACTTGCTTTTCTTCATTAAACGAAATTTCCAATGCAGCGTGTGTGTGTGTGTGTTCAAACCCAAAACATACCTTTGCGAGCGTATTCGAGTATTCATAATTTATAGAAGTGCATGCCGTTAAATTCATTTTAAAGCATTCCAACTTGCCTTGGAGTGAGCCGAAATCTCCTTAAATGATGTACACGGTTTAAGGGAATGGCGGGCTGGAGAAACATTTAGTTTTGTTCAAGAATTTGCGCACAAACAGTCACATCCACGGACGTCAAAGTATAGCAGAGACAAAGATAGAAGTGGGACTTTCAAAATCTGATCCATTATCAATCTCAACTATGACCCACTTACTGTTTGTTGACGCAAGGTCCAAAAATTAACAACGAGATATGATCCACCGTAAACCGTCTGACGTTACTGGGGGTTTGCGGATCTGGTCGAACAAAGGGGATCTCGGCAAAGTCCTCGCCAGGACAGCCAGCCAGGGTGGCATGAGAGGCTACCATGCTCCTTCAACAGCTATGGGAACTTATTCTGGCCAATTCTGGACAAGCTTTCGGCTCCTACAATGATCAAAGGTTTCCAGGTTCAAATCCCCGGGTTTGCCCCTCCCTCTACCAGATATTTCTTCTCTCTCAAAAAAAAAAAAAGAAGTTAGTATCGTTCAAAATTGAGCTGGTTCTTTAGAACTTAAGGTTGACTTAAGGCTCAAAGAAAAGTATAGGTTACAAAGATTTAAAGCCAAATTTCTTTCGGCTTAAATTCGGGAAATCAGTATTCCACGACCACTAAGTTTACATGTAACACCACTATAATTTATCGGATGCTAGGAAAGAAAGAAAAAAAAACAGACATTGCAAAATTTAAATAAAGTAGCCTATTAAAAATAAAATTTATGCAATCAAATGTTACCGTGGGCGGGAAGGTGATCCATAATCCATGTGGCCCATGGAAAATTGTGACGCGTATGACCCACTGGTGATCGGTGGGTCATACGGGTCACAGTGACTGATCTTTGGGCCACTGCAATAGAATAGGCATTAACGTAAAATCAGTGTAAATTCTATCGTTAATGTTAATCCTTAATGGTATTCTTTAGTGAATGCTAATGGCTCCAAAACAAAAACTTCTTAAGGATTCCGGCCAAGATTTTCGGCCGTTTGAAGTCGTTATATCGAAGTACAAGCTTTTTCGCCAAGTTAATTAAACGGAGTAACATTTCGAAGGTTAAATGAAAAATATGAAACTTCCTTACTACGCAATTTTCAGGTACTTCATGAACGTTTGAAGTCTTAGTCAGTGGGGTTGGCGAAAGAGCTTAGCATTTGATATCACGGCTTCAAACGGCCGAAAAGCTTGGTGGGAATCCTTACCACCTTTTTTTTGGGGGGGGGGGGGGGGAAACATCTCATATTTTTTCTCCAAATTGATAAAATTAATGTTTTCTTAACAATTACGAGACGAAAAGCCAGTTTTACGTTCCTTTTTTTTTGGGGGGGGGGGACTTTAGTAAAGTTTCTGTTAGTAGGCCTACGTGTGTCTTAGTCGTGTCGAGAAATACACCGAATTCGCATTATTTAGCAGTGGGAAAAGCAAGGGTAGCGTGAGAAGCTACCATGCTCCTTCAGGGGATATGGGAACTATTCTGGCCAATTCTGGACAATCTTTCGGCCCCTACGGTGATCGGAGGTTTCCCGGATCGAATCCCCGAGTTGGAACCTTCCTTTACCAGATATTTCTTCTTCTCTACAAGTCTGGTAATGTTCAAAATTGAACCGGTTGAATAAATTGCTTCGGTTGACTTAAGGGTCAAAAGAAATTATAAAAAAAAATAATAAAAATTCTTCATTCGTTCTGTTGTTGTCGCACTGCGTACTCACGTGTTTATGTTTCGCTGTTCTTAAGTTGTACTGTCTAGTATTCCCATATAATTAAACAACACCACCAACAACAAAACGTGGTGTTCTTCAGCTATATTGTCAGTCTCATCGTCATTGGGCAGATAACCCAGTTTGAGTTCGTGCTCCCTAACAAAAAAAAAAAAACGAACAACCCCAACAAAATATGGTGTCTCGTGCTCGTGTCGATTGTAACATGTCAAAGATCCTCGGGTTTTCGCTTGGATTTCTCCACCTAAATTGTCCCTCTCGTAGCTGTATAGGGCAGATAACCCAGTTTGGGTTCATGCTCCCTAAAAAGCATTAACAAAAAAACAAAAAATGTTGTAGCTTTGCCTACAAAATGTGATTGATTGCTAACTTTGAATTTACGTTTCCCTCGAACTTCCGAACCAGCAAAAGGCACGTTCCACGGTTAAATAAATACGGGCGCAAACCTATTTACGTTGCCTTTCAGACTTAATTGTCCGACTGCCTGAGCGGAGAATTGAACCTACGACCTTTAAAACCAAAAGCGTACATCCTACTGCTGAGCCATACGGACACAACCTCTGTGAAATGTCAGCTTTATCGACCGCATGGAAGAATTTATTTTCGTGAAATTAGCTAGTCACCAGTAAGTAGCTATAGAGCAGTGACACGACGTAGTATTATTGTATATAACTCTATGCTGGAGCCTTAATGGGTTAGCTGCAAGGGGCACTGCAGAGAGAAACAGAAGGGCGTCACACTGAAGCCGATGCTGTGAAGAGTGATATCTTAAACCTAAAACGCGCGATTTTTGTTGTTGGAGAAAACAACGTTATTTTAAGCCTAAGAAATCCGCTCTTCCGTTGTTTTTCCCTCCATTTTTATGTAGTGCACCTTGTAGTTATGCCCTCCAAAACCCATACTGGTGCCAATCTGGTGTCAATATGGCGGCAAATGTCGCTGCTCTATAGTCTGTTTTCCAAATTATGTTTGCAGGAAACTGACTTATGACGCCATGTTTCCTTCCACTACGAATGCAAATAGCACGGAAACATCCCACTCGTTGACTCTAACAGTAACTGTATATAGTCTACAAATGTGATAACCACATATTTTTGCACACGTAGTGCAAGGAAACGGGCGTCATACAGTAAGTTTCCTGCAAACATAATGTGGAACAAAGTATAGCTAGTGAGTAGGCAGATATCAACGTTATTCGCACTTTTTTTTTCAAACAAGAAAAAAAAGTCATGATTTTATGTTGTCAGGCGGCCGAAGTCTCCGATCAAACGAAGTTTCACGTTTTACCCGCAGATTCCCGAAAACAGCCAAACTGCCTTAGTTGTAAAAGGCACAGGTGTCTAGTGGTCGCCATGCTCGTATATATTTTATCTGGATAACACGAACGTCAATGTTTAGCATCGTTGAGTCTTGGCGGGTTCTTAAACAGAGTGCTTGCTTTTTGTCTGCCATGGATCATTTCCCTTTGAACTATTAAAATTAGGTAACCATGGCAACGAAAGGTAAATGGGCACGAAGTATGACAGGTGGCGGATGGCCTTGAATTACAACAACAACACCAAAAATTTCGTACACTGTACAGAAAAAAAAAAGGCGGCCTGATTTTTATATACTTCGAGAGTTTGTTTCAAATCAACACACCCAAAATGGTTCTTTTAACCGTAAACCCAGTCCGGTAGATTTTTAGCATGTTAGGGGAAAATCCTCATGTGGTAAAAATCAATGCAGACTGCTTGCTTCGTTTGTGATTTATTCTTTACCTAAAAATCATGATTCCAACATGATATTTAGATAAAGAATAAATCACAAACGAAACAAACAGTCTGCATTAAAGACTAGCCTTGAGAGGATACACAATACACTAATCTGAGAACGAAAGAAAAGACAACTGCCCGACTTGGACTCGATCCCAGAACTTCCCGCTGACTAGGCCGGGCGCTTTAACCACTGCGCTACCGGGGTGGATACTGGCTGCAGGCTCCAGCCGAGCTACGACGCTGCTCAATCTTTCTCATTGGTGACCCCCTAGAGGTCACAAATAAATAATGCGAGCAATGCGTAAAGAATATATTTATTAATTACTCGCATTATTTCTAGTGTGGAGGCCAAGAAGCAATAATGCTTTCCCTCCTTGTATGTATGTTTGTGACCTCTAGGTCATCACTGAGAAAGACTGAAGATCTACTTCTCTTGGCCTATAGCCAGTATCCGCCCCCGTAGCGCAGTGGTTAGAGCGCTCGGCCTAGTCAGCGGGAAGTCTCGGGTTCGAGTCCCAGTCGGGGCAGTTGTCTTTTCTTTATTTCTCTGATTAGTGAGTGTACCTTGTATCCTCACAAGGCCAGTCTTTAATGCAGGCTGTTTGCTTCGCTCATGGTTTTGGGATCTAGTGATGAAGAAAAACTCAAAAGTTAACTTTGTGGGAACCTGATCCAGCAATATTTTAATCCGTGACGCTGAAGCTTATTTATATTGTTGTTATGATATTAAACCCTATCTAACAACCACATAAATGTAAATACCATATAAATTTCCAAAAAACGATTTTTTGTTGTTGTTGTTGCTGTAGTCTGAACTCAAGATAGGCCGCGGTCACTATACTGAATTTTGTTCTTCGGTATAGATTTTCAGTTTTGCGTTTTTTTTTTCAGCGTAGGCAAATTTAGGGAAAGAAAATGACATTTACAAAAACACTTTGATCCAACCGGCTAAACAGCAAAATGCATCATTTTTTCCCCCTCTTGCATGCACCAGCGTCGGCCTGTTGTTTGCTTATATTGTATATTTATAACCGACCATCATTTCATGGATGCTGCCGGAGGGGTACCTGCTTTTAACATTTTTTTCTCTTCCACTTTTTATTTTTTCTTTTCCATTTTTCGCATACCTACTTTGCATTTTTTGCTTCACTATTCACTAATGCTTCTTTTTTCTCAATTCAAAAATCTTCAATAGAAAATGATTTTGCTTTACTAGGCTAACCTTTGTCTAATATCTCTTGCTAATATCTCTGGCTAATATCTTTGGCTAATATCTTTGGCTAATATCTTTGGCTAATATCTCTATTACGATTACGTTATTTTTTTGCGTGTGGCCATTTCAGCATGTCTTTAAAATTTGCGATATTAAAAATAATGTTACACCCACGTAACTATTCTGCTCGTGTTTTCAATGATTGATAACATACTTACGACAAGATTTTAAAGACACAACTTCCAAAAAATTAGATGTCCGAAGCTTCAAAACAGGGTGGATTGATTTAAATCAAGACGATTTAAAGCAGCGATTTAAATCACGATATAAATCAAATGATTTTTTATTAATATTAATCGCGTTGATTTAAATCACAATTTAAATCATTGATTTAAATCGAAAGATTTTTTTAATAGGCCTAATTATCCAGATTTAAATCAACAATTTTACCCTTCCTTGAATATGACCTGCTATGAATTTAAATTTGTATCACCCTGATGTTTATAATTATTAATCAGTATTACAATGTTTATTAAAACTGACCTCAGGATCGAAATCAAAAATTAAAATTTGGCAAAAAAAGCTATAAATTTATTTTCTAGGCATTATTAGGTTATCAAGACATGCGTCAATATGATATCCACGAGTAACCACAGACAACTTGGCGTTGCAACTTGATGTTGCCACGGCAACGTGATTTTAGCCTTTTTTTTTTATCTGCCGTTTTAATTTCGTTAGCAACAGCTAATGGATGATTTGGATCCAGAGTAAGCCTATACATCCATGCAATAATGGAGCTGTAATGTGTATCGTTAACGAAATCCTTTTGTTTTCATGGTTGCACGTTTTCCCATGCGACGATCAAATGTTATTATTTCATTTAGTTCCGTCGCTAAGCCTATTAGCTATAACGAAACAACGATGTTTTAATTCGCCGTGTTTTTTTTAAACTAATTTTTGGTCGTTGCATCTAGACGTTGAAAAAGCGACGGACGCACGAACAAAGTCGTTGCAACAATCTTCTTAGCCGGTTCGGCTGTACAGCTGGCTAAAATTCAGACTAATTTAATTTACTATACATTTCAAGTTAAAAAAAAAAAAGGCATCAGCTTTCTGAGCCCCAGTGGGGCATCACCCCGTAAACCTGGGTGGAGTTACTCCCCACCCCCCAAAAAATTTTTTTATAGCCGCCTGACGGCAACTATTCCCCAATTGCCTTCGTAAACTATAGCCTGCAAAATTAGGAATGTACGAAGCTACAGCTTCGAACTAAATGCATAATTAATATGTGACGAGGTTTTGAACTTGGGCAATGGTCCTACTGGGATTGTAAGGCAGTCAAGTGTAATGAGAATATGAATTTGGTTTATTTGAAGCTTTTGCAGCAGAAAGAAGACCAAAACGCCCGTTGGTGGTCGATGGTCGTGTATGGGAAGGTGTCCCTACTAAAACCCTGACACGCACGGACAAACCAAAAAAAAGGTTTTGAGCTAAGTGAAGTGAAGTTATAATTTTTTTAAACAACCAAATGAAATTGTGAAAAAGGACGGGCAAACTTAGGTAAAAATGGCTGATTCATGCAATCGTGCCACGATATAATATAAACAGAGTTCACACTCATATCTGAAAATGAATATCCCTGATTTTCCCTGACTTATTTCTTCAAATATCCTTGACCGAAAACTTCCACTTTTTAAAAATTTATTTTTCCATTAAACAGAGTCAACTGCTTAACTCTGCAGGCCTGGCATCATACGTGCATCTCGATGGCAGCTGCAATTTTTTCTCATTTTTTTTTCTATTTAAAAAACAGGACAAGAAGGTAGTAGCAAAGGAAGTGGAACTTACACGAGTCCACACGGTTCACTCTTAAAAGCAAATTCTAAAAATGAAAAAAAAAAAATGCTCATAGAAAAACGGTTCTAAAAAAAAGGAAGGTCATTCTAAAAACGACTATCCCTGACTATTACTGGCTTTTCACCAATTTTTCATTTTTCTCATGACTTTTCCTACCCGTATTTCATATCCCTGATAATCACTGACTTTTCACCAATTTTCCATTTTTTTCATTACTTTCCCTGACCGTATTTCATATCCCTGACTATCTCTGATTTTCCCCCTGACTTTCCAGGCCGGTGTATATGAACGCTATATTGTAGTGTTTTTGGTGCGTGCCGAAACGATTCAGTGCTGATCAAAATTCATAACAAAGTTTACGTGCGTGGTTCTACATGCATTTTTTTTTTTTTAGCATTTTGCAGAATAGCATTTGCTGTGCCCGGCTTACTTAAGTCTTGTTTTTTCTACTGCTTCTTGTCTTCTTAAACTATTGGTTTTTGACTAACGATTTATTCATAAATGAAGACAAAACCTGTTCAATTGATATAAGTTCTACACACCGAAAATATTCAAGTACCGATTTATATATACATACAGAAAACTGTCTAAATTATTCAAACTGTACTTTAACCTGTACCAAGGTGAAGCAAGTTACTGAAAGTAAGTATCTTGGACTTGGGGTCGACAATTTTTGGAAACATGTTCATCACATTAATCTTCTGATCACTAAACTTAGAAAAATGATTCCTTTCTTCTATAAAATTAAATCGCTATTGAATAATAAGAACAAACGAATCGTCTTTGATGCATTGGTTACCAGTCATCTTAGATATGGTATTGAAGTGTATGGTTTTGCTTCTTCAACCCTTATTGATCGGCTACAAAAGGTACAAAATAAAATTTTAAAGGTTCTTTTCAGAAAACATAACCACTACAAATCTACTAAAGAATTATACAAGGAACACAGAATTTTAAATGTAACTAAATTGAGGAACTATATTATTATACATAAAAATTACTTTTGCAACGATTTAAAAATTAAAGATGAATTTAAAATGGGTTTCCTTCGCGATAAAACATTAAGGTTCCATATTCCACTAATTAAAAATAATTATGGCTCAAAAACTAAAGATCACTATATTCCAACAATTTTCAATTTAATTTCATCAAAATTACTAGATTTAACTCAGTACACTTCAATCAAACACAAAATAAAAGAATGGCTAATTAACAACTAAGGTATAGTTTTATTTTTTAATTATTGTGTTTTTTTTTTCTGTGTCTGTGATTATTATTATTTTTATATTTTTTACCATACTGTGTGATTTAATTTTGTTGTATAGATTTTTCTTTATCTTGATTGTGAAATTGTCTAAATGTGTAGCCAAACAAGGAGTTTTATAGACCTTCGGCAACACTCTTTGAATAAAGGTTATTATTATTATTATTATTATTGTTAATTCAGAACCTCACCTTGGTTCGTGAAGAAAGAATGTTTTTCGTACACATACATCTCACTGTTCAAATAGAAATAGATGTGTTATGGATTGCTCTCTTCTGTTCGACCCCTCATAAGTTACTACGTAAATCACCTTTTAATTGTAACAAAAGGATGGATCGTACAGAAGCGAGTAACCAATAATAAATTTAGGTTGTGAGATGCCCATATAAGGAAAAACGTTCTTTCTTGAACCAGAATGTAATTCCTGACAAAAATTGGATTGATAGTTACATTGCTTTTACTTTGACTTTGTGCGTTCGCCCCCCCCCCCTTTTTTTTAACATCACCACTCATATTTTTCACTTTTTAATCACGTTTCATACTTTATTTTTTACCAATAGCAAATTTTCGCAATTTTCAAATTTTTTCACAACGACTTGCTGCCATTTTTTGTACCTTGTATTGCCACCTAAAAGATGTCGCTGTAGGTCCGCTTTAAGAAAATGATTTCGCTAACCTATATTTAGCATCGCAGCTTCCTATTGATCAGTAGCCTAGCCTCCCAGTGAGTACTCCGTATTGTGCAGCAAGCAGACGGGCTGGGTGGTACAGCTAGCTGCCTTTATCTTAGCTTAAATGAAGCACAGGTGCCAAACAATACATTCCCCACATCAGAGAAAAGAATTATTATTGTGCCAACAGACTCAAACAAGCAACTAACGTCGCAAAGTGTGCCAAATAAGATCCACTGGCACACATCTGTTAAATATCATCAGTATGAAGTTCAGCCATCCCAGTGCGTTCAGAAGAGACGTGGGCCCCCCCCCCCCCACGCCTTCGCCCCGCCAACATACCGGAAATGCGCTCGCGCTTACGTGAAATGAGGCACGTGAAAAATCCTAAGTATTCCCTAGCAAAATTGTCCTTCCCCAATATAACCTTAGCAGTTGAAAGTTGTTAATTCGAGTCTTACGCTTAATATGGCCGATCCACCTTAAAGGCCATGGCAGTATTTGCTAACATTATTAACCGACGAAGCCCTTTTATGCAACCATTTGTTCCTTCTGTTTTTAAGAGTGTCAAAACCAAATCGAAAATCTCAGAATAAATGACAATCTTATGGACAAATCAAATAAGTTTGCTTCACTGTCAAACAGGTTCGGATTGGATGGGATCGGGTCTCCCCCCACCAGTAGTATATGTAACCGTCCTGTAACATATTTATCATAACCGTAACAGTCGCCTAGCGTCGGGAACAGGGCAAAAGCTTTTCGGAGGGATCGAACGGGTTACACAGCCGATGGCAGGTTACGGTTACAGTGTTACATGACGGTCACAGCTTCGAACATGCGGGCGTGTAAAAACGGTAGGTTAGACAGGCACAGGCTAGGCAGGTGGTGTAAACAAAGAGTCTGTTACACCACCTTGTGTAGTAACCTATAGTAGGTTAGGCGTGCTCGACCTCCACTCATACGATCATGTATGTGGGGCTTACGTAGTGTGTTGTATGCAACGACTGTAGCAGTGGAGGGGCAGCAGCAACAACAACAACCACCACCAGAGCTGCCTCCATCCTACCACCACGACCATCCATCGTTGATGTGGGAGAAGAAGAAGATCGACGATTTATAAAGCGTTGTTAATACTTAACTAAATCCCTATTTGAAAACCTAACCAAACCAAAAACTACACTCCGATGAGCGTAGTCGGAACCGATATTAGTCCCTTCCGAGCAAGCTTGGATTTGATTCTCTGACAAGCTCGGACCTACTCGACTAAATAAGTCGAGCGTCCCTGTAACTACCTATCATCGTTAAAGTGTTAAAAACAAGCTATATTTTGTTAGTTTCTGTTTACAATACGTACCAATGATGAAGTTCGGTGCGAGGCATTTATTTTCCTGAAATTGAACGTTAGTAGGTTTAAAGTCATAAAAAAAAAAAATGAGAAGATATAAAATGGCTTTCATCCAACATGTAGGAAGTAGGCCTACGTTTCGTCAAAATAAAAGAGAAAGTAGGTCGGGTGTAGCTTATCGAACAGCTTGACCTCGTGGCCGTGAAGTTTTCCCCTCACGACAACAACAACACGTGTGGTTGTGTACGAGGCAAGGTGGGAGGGAAAAAAAATACAAGTTATACATTTCGTTAACTCGCTCATATACTACGTCTGTTGATCATGGAAATGTTTTAAAAAAATATAAAAATAAAAACACTCCGACCTGTGGAGGCAAGGGATCTGACCAAGAATTGGTTAATAAAAAGACGGACCAACAAACGTAAAATACCTGAAAAAACAGCTAACAAATGTATGAAAGTGTACGTACCACCACAAGCAGCCTGTTTGTCACTAGTCACAATTTGGAGTGTGTGAAACGACGTGTGTTAGTGGAATTGGAGAGTGTAGTTAAAATCCGTTATGGGTGGATATCACGTGGGCGAAAAGCCCACCCATATTCGACCTTCGATCAACTTTACGCGAGCAAAAAAAGGAAACAAATGAACGAATAAAAAAAAAAAGAACATGTTGTTCCGAGACAGGCCATTAGGACCCTTAATTGGGTGGCAATGTCACTCTTTTTTATGTCCCAAGTGTCAATGACAAAATCACATCCCTCCACATACCATCACGTGCGTACAATCGTAATCAGATTTCAATAATGACATTTTCAAATACCGTATATTGGTTTTACAAGTAAAGAGACTGGGACTTAATGGCATGGAGTCCCAAAAAAAGTTGCTCAGGGAGGTCATACGGGTAAAAAAATGGCCTTGCCACGGACCCATGCCCAAATAGGGAAACCGAACCATCTTCTGGAATGCATCTAAAAAATTAATATGCCGCCTAACGGGCGCCATAATTTTTTGTATTGGAAACCTTTTCCTAAAAAAGCAGACATGTTGGCCTCACCTGTCAATACCTAGTGATAAGAATACGTCAAACACCAGACAAGTGGACGCCAATTACCACCCCCACGCGTCACGTCACGTAGACCAAAAATACCTGAGCAAAGATCAAATTATAAAAAAAATAATAACCTTCCAGAATACGAATCGTGTAGTTATAAGGAGTGGGATGAGTGAATAGCCCGAGGCATTAGTAGGAGGACCCGTACTAAAAAAAAAGGAGTATTTTCATTGGCTGGAACGAAAGTAACGTCGTACGAAAATAGCCTCGGGCATGACGGAAGGTAGGCTTATCGACGTTAGTGATGTCAATCATTACGGCTAGCCAATTGGAGGCCGTAGCCAGGTTTACAATTGTAAGTGTAAGGAAGGCGTACGATTCGTCCAGTACATGTAAATGATCCAAAAAAATAGGCTTTTACCTCCGACAGTACTAATCCGTTACGTATAAAAGAAGAAGCCGACGTCCTCGCAGCTACAAGTCCTGGCTTGAGCCAGAAAGTGTACGTTTCGAGCTCCTGAAAGACGTTTCCAGTTCCACTACGAGCGATCCTCAACGGTGAAAGGTAGGCCTATATTACTTTACGTTATTTTTCATTATTGTTGAGTTCAAACAATGTAACTCTTAAAATTATCGTTTTAGAATTACCGAGGTATACTCGTTGTCTGTGCGCGCAACTATTTAACAGACAAGGTGTAGACCGTGGTAACGCTAAAAGCGAATAAATAATGTAATTACAAGGTTCGTCTCGACAAAGTGTCGTTATTGTTTCGTAAGGTTAGGAAAAAATCTAAAGGAGGGTTCCCTTTTTGTTTCTTTCTTACATCTGTAGGCTTAAACCATGGCTGACAGTATAAGTAACAGCACGGCGAACACTAACATTACGTATTTTCTTGGCCAAGAACTATACGCTCAAGTTCAACCGTTTATGGGGAAACTGTACGTTCAGCTTAGAGAATTTATCGTACCATCGGCTGGGTTGACGGCTGGTCGTAAAGGGGTGGCTCTCAGTCCTACGGAATGGTTGCAATTTGCTAAAGATTTTGACGAATTCAACGGAATTGCGTCTAATACGAACATCGTGCAAGAAATGACCAGAGCCTGGTCGTACGGGGGACGATTGAAAGTAATAATCAGCCAGTCGGGGTCGACCTACAATGCGAAGTACATTTTCGAAAAACAAGGGGGAAAGTATATCGTCCTTAGCAACCGTCAAATGCGGGGATTGCTCAGTTATGTTCACGTAATAACTAGTACTCTGAAGGAAAAAATGAAAGATTTCGAGCAGGTCGAAGAAGTATGGATGTAAAAAAAAAATGCCCCACAAAAAAAAAACCGTAAAATGTGACACGTGGTTTTTATTTCTCTTTTTCCCATAGATATGACCAACATGTACTGCGATTCATTTCCGTTGAGTGGTTGGAACTATTTAAGAATCCAACCGGAAAATCACTCAGTCACGATCACGATCGGTAAAATAGACGATCATTGCATTCAACTACAACCTTCAGAATTCCAAAATCTCATGGCCAAAATATACTGGAGGGACCCTGGCTCAGCATTGGACTATAAAAACGGTCGCGTTTCGATGCAGTTAGCGGCTGATAACGTCATTATTTTGAAAGTGCATAGCAGCTCGGTTGCTCTTACGGAATTTGACATTCTACACATTCGTTACTTGTACGGATATATCTGCCAAGCAATTGCGTGTTGGGGCCAGAGAATAAGCGACGTTTTAACACCGGCAATCCAAACAATTACGCGGGGCACTATGACCGAAAACGATCCTCCCAAACCAGCGCCCAAACCTAGGAAACGTACTATCAAGGAAACCACGCCCACTAAAGAGCGGCTCTCTAAACCCACCCAAAAAAAACTCAAGTTTGCCCAGCCGGGTCCAAGCACCAGTAACGTAATCAACTTAGATGAAGAAGAAGAAGAAAAGTGTTCAAAATGTGTCCAAGAAGTCAAGCACGAATCTTGCGACGGACCGGTTGACAAACGCCTCGAATGCCCAGGTTGCGTAATCAATGCTCCCAGCCAGCGTTCGCATTTATGCGTATTAGAGCCATCGTTCTACAAATGTAAAAATAATACGATTTAATTTTATTTTTCCCAGTAGTGGCACCACCATCCTCTCAGCAAACGACGAACCAGTGGGGAGGGGGGAGCGACGTTTCAGCCTCTAAACCATCATTTTCAAAGCAATCTCCTCGCGATTGCGTTAGTCCTGGCAAGGAAATCTTTAAAAACGATAGGTTTAGCATTAGGAAGTGTAGAGGGCGCTACAACAAAAAATTCGCAACGTATACGAACGTGTTCGACGTTAGTATTAATGCGGTAGACCAGGATTATTTGACCGAAAATGGACTCGATCCTGTTACTTACATGGACGAACTCCTAGCCAACGTTTTTGAGCAGTTATTGGATGGGATACAACCACGGGATTATATTGGCATTTCGATATCGGGGGCAGGCTTAGATAATAACTTGTTTCTTCCATTTCATCCCAGGGAATCGTTCGCGATTGAGAGTATTTTTGCACTTTTGATGAAACTTAGTCAGTCGGGTAAGCAATTGGATGTCTACAACAAACTGGAAATTAAACTAACTCAAATCAAAGTTTCCGGAGGGGGGACCTTTCCTAAAAAGAAAGCGTCTAAATCTAATACAGCATTGTGACTAGAAAGTGGTGGACGCAAGTCAGTGGTTCCAGTAAAAAATAAGAAGGACGGCCTATGCCTCGCTAGGGCTTTAGTGACTTGCAAAGCGTACGCGGAAAATGATAAAACTCTGTACTACAAGCTACGCAGATCAACGACGCTGCAGAAAGACTTGGCTTTATTGCTTCACGACAATGCTGCAGTGACGGTTAAACGGGAAGGTTGCACCTTGACGGATTTAAGACGTTTCCAGGATTACTTAAACGATTTTCAAATTGTTGTGTTCGAGAAAATCGGTACCAAATGTCAAACAGTGTTCGAAGGGCCAGCTAACCAAAAACGAATTTACCTGTTTTGTTACGAAAATCATTTTGTAGGTATTTTGAAACCCCGCTTTTTGTACGGTAGCAAATTTTTCTGTAATACGTGTTTTAAACCGTACGCCAACAAACAAACACATTCGTGCGAAAAGTACAAATGTGTCGCGTGCCACAGCCCTCGTTTCCGTTGTTATTTGAAAAAGTGGCTTTCCTGCGGGGTTTGCAATCGTTTATTCAGAAACCCAGATTGTCTCGCTCGTCATTACACGAAACAACCGCCATTTAAAAATGCTACTGTGTGTAAGTCGCTCTACAAATGTAAGGTATGCTTTCTAACCTACGTAGGAAACAGTAAAACGGCTCATCATTGTGGGCAGCGGTTCTGTAAAGTGTGTAAAAAATGGTCGCATCCTGGTCACAGATGCCACGTCCAACCCCTACCCCAACCTCAGAAGAGAGAATGCGTACGGATCGCCGCTTACGATTTTGAAACGACTCAGATAGACAAAGTAACGAACTCTTCGAGTAAAGAATACTATATGCATAAAGTAAATCTTGCAGTTATTGACGTAGCGTGTACGTATTGTTTCGATAAAACAGATTGTTTAAAATGCGGAGTCAAACGTAAGATATTTATGTACGGAGAGGAAACCCTGAACAAGTTTTGCGAGTGGCTATTCGAAACTCACGCCTACGACACCAACATGATATTGATAGCGCATAACCAAAGTTCTTTCGATGGATTATTTTTAATTAAATGGGCTATCGAACGTGGAATTAGACCTACTGACGTTATTTATTCCGGGGGCAAAATCGTGACCGCAAAAATTGAAGGAATTAAGTTAGTGGATTCCCTCAAATTCCTACCGCTTTCGTTAGCGAAACTTCCAGGCAGCCTAGGCCTAAATGAGTCATTAATTCGTAAAGGTAGTTTTCCCCATCTATATAACCGTCCTGAAAACATGGAATACGAAGGCCCAATCCCTTCATTGAGCGCTTATGATCCAGATAGCCTAGCGAGCGGAGCTAGGGAGAAACTAGTGGAATGGCACGAGCAACAAAGAGCCCAGAATGTAGTATTTAACTTTAAGAAAGAATTTATTAAATATTGCTGCAACGATGTCACGGTTCTAATGGCTTGCGTTCTGAAATTCAGGCAACTTATCCAAGAAATTTGTCCTTTTCTTGAACCGTTTCACGATTGCATAAGCCTAAGTCATCTCGCAATGACGATATTCCGGACTATGTTTCTGAAAAGAAACAGTATACCTTGCATACCTTCGGAAGGTTACCATCCAGAACGCCAGTATTCGAGGGAGTCTTTAATTTGGTTAGATTTCGAGGCTAAAAAACGTGGAATATTTATTCAACACGCCAACAATGTAGGAGAAAAAAAATTGGTATGTGGCAAATACTCGGTTGACGGCTACTGCGAAACCAATCGTACAGTTTTTTCGTATTTGGGGTGTGAAATACACGGGTGTCCTCATATAACCAATAGACAACAACAATTGCCTTTCAGTCAGTTAACCGCTCAAGATGCGTATGACAAAAATACGATCAGACGACAGGCTTTGGAACAGATTGCGGGCGTTACTGTCCTCGAAATGTGGGCTTGTAAATTTAAAGAAGAAATGAAAACTGACTTAAAATTGCAAGCTTTCGTAAATGCTTATCCTAGAAACCCTTCTATTCTTCGTCCAAGAAATGCGTATGTAGGAGGCCGTGTAAGCACGTTTCGTCATTTGTACGTCGCCAAGCCAGGGGAAAAAATTCTTATTGGCGATGTTACTTCTTTGTATCCATCCATTATGTTACAGGAACGTTTCCCGGTCGGGCATCCTGAAATAATAACGGAATTCAACGGTAGTACCGATATCAGTAAATATTTCGGACTCGTCGAAGCTATAGTAAACCCTCCCCGCGGCTTGTTTATCCCATCACTACCTCTGAAACACGAAAATAAGCTTTATTTCACTCTGTGTCGAACGTGCGTTGACAGCCCGCCATCTCAGGGCCAGAAATGCGAGCACAGTGTAGTGCAGAGAAGCTTCAGGGGTGTTTTCGTTTCGGTCGAATTGCAGCAAGCTTTAGCTGATGGCTACTCAATAATTCAACTGTTGTCCGTATACCATTTCCCTCAGTCCACGATTTACGACCCCAAAACGTGTACGGGTGGCCTTTTTACTGACTATGTGAAAACCTTCTACGCGCAGAAGTTAGAGTGCTCGGGGTACCCCGAAGGGATTGTAACTGTAGAACAGAAAGCTGCTTACGTGAAACTTGTAAAGGACAGTCAGCAAATCGTTTTGAACCCGGAAAGAATCCGAGATAGTCCCGGTGGCAGAACTATAGCGAAAGGCCTCTTGAATTCTTTGGCAGGGAAACTGGGTCAGCGAGAGGACCATTTGTCGACTAAATATATAGATACAGCTGCTGAATACTTTAGTTTCGTACTGGATGACAGAAATATTATATGCGATATTGATTTTGAAAACGACCAGATCGCCGTTGTGCGTTTTAGGAACAATCAAAATCTTAGCGAAGGAAACAACAATGTCTCGGTCGGGATCTCTAGCTTTATAACTGCTTACGGTAGGCTTCGATTGTTGAAGCTGTTACGTGAGCACGCCCCAGGCAATATTTTTTATTGCGACACGGACAGTACCATTTTCAAGGTCAATAAAAACGATCGGTACGACTTACAAAACGATCCTCGTCTCGGAGGTCTAACCAATGATTTAACCTCTTACGGAAAAAATGCTTACATTAGTCATTTTTGTAGTAATGGATCTAAGAATTACTCGTTCGTTGTCCAGAGTGACGAAGGTACGAAAAATGTAGTTAAGGTAAGGGGAATTACTTTAAATTTCCGTAATAGTCAAGTACTAGATTTTGACACTATCGCTAAAATGGTCGAAAATATTGACCGAGGCGAAACTGTCGTTCTTACAGAGCCACGAAAAATTGTACGAAGAAACAATTGTTTGTTAACCACTAGTCAAAACAAAACGTATCGTACTGTAGCTACTAAACGGTACGTAGATTCTCGAACTTACATTTCATACCCTTGGGGGTACTAACTATTTTCCATGAACAACTCGCATTCGATTTTCAGGCCAAAAATAGCCTCGCACCGTCATTGGTAAGTATTGTAAATATCAACTAACACAATATAGCTTGTTTTTTAATAACATTTTAAAGATGATAGGTAGTTACAGGGACGCTCGACTTATTTAGTCGAGTAAGCTCGAGCTTGTCAGAGAAGAAAATCCAAGCTTGCTCGGGAGGGACTAATATCGGTTCCGACTACGCTCATCGGAGTGTAGTTCATGGTTTGGTTAGGTTTTCCAAGTAGGGACTTTAGTTAAGTATTAACAGCGCTTTATAAATCGTCGATCTTCTTCTTCTTCCACATCAACGAGGCTCAACGATGGATGGTCGTGGTAGTCGAGTGGTGGCAGTCCTTTACAGTAGCAGCTCCGTTGTAGGTTGTAACTGACTGCTGGCACTGTCGGAAGGACGCGAGAAAAATGGAAGGAGGTGGGGAGACGAAAACCCCACTTTACTTTCTCCACTTTTTGTATACATATATGTATATAATAAGAAAGAAAACAGGAAGGTATCTACCTTTTTTTTTCTTTCTTTTATTTACAGAAATGGAAGAAGTAACTTCGACTTCGGACATATTCCCACCGAAAAGAATAATGACAGCTACCATGTACACGAAAGAATACTCTTTTCTACCTCATCACGATGTAGCTGTAATGCACAACACAGTTACTAAAACTCAAATGCAACGTTTGATATTTGGATTAGAAGCTGAAATCGTATTTTTAGGGCCTCCGCACGACACGATTGAAGTAGGTGGTGGTCATAAGATACGTAGACAGTATTGTTGTTTCGCGGACGCCGAAGAAACGGTGGATTTCGGGGATGAGGGGAGTGTCAAGAATTGGACGCCGCTCTTGGAAAATGTAAGGGATTACGTTTCGAATCTATGCGAAGTAAGATTCGATTGCTTGTACGTTGAGAAATTCGAAAGTGGCATGGCTTATAAACCTTGGCATTCCTATATTAACAGAGAGGGTTTCGATATACTGGCTCCAGTCGCCGTCTTGGCTTTAGGCAAACGTACTTATACAATGAAACACGATCGAACCTTCGTAGGTGAGAGGCCGTCATTTACTATTGCTTTGGATCCAGCATCGTTATTAGTGATCAAACACCCGACTAATCGATATTACAAACATACAATTCCACAACGGCCTCTATTAAAAGATCCCGCATTTATTTTAACTTTCACTAAATGGCATTTGCGAGAAGAGCCAGCCGCCGATTTTTAAATCCTTTAACATTCGTACCATTTTTTTTTCTCTTTTAATTCCAGATGGCTACTTTGGCGCAACTATGTTCTTACTGGATCGACAATTACTACAAAGCAAAATGGTTTCATCAAACGCGAGAGGACGCATTGTTAAAAACTGTAAAACTATTTACGAGCGGCGATGCGAGACGAATCCATACGGCTTTGTATCACGAAACTAAATGGGGTCCACCCGTCGATTGGATGGAGAATATTCAGTGCACCAAGTACGACCGAAAAGAAAATAAAAAAAACAATAACAAAATGACCCGACTTCTGATGGACTTGAATCGTGTCGTGTCGCCACATTTCTTGAGCAACGGAGAATTATTCGAAGAATGCTACGTTAATAAATTCAATTGGCAGATAAATTCTTGGCCTTACGAAAATCACGAAGAGTACGCTAGTTTAATACTGGCGACTGCTCCAACCGTAGCCATTTACCAGGATAAAAACGAAAATAGCCTAACCTTACATAAAATCGAATTGACAGCTGGTGACTGTTTTTCTTTCAAAGACAGAAGCAAATGTCTACAGTTGAGAGGTTGCGTTAGTCCAGATACTATTCACGTTGTCTTTTCACGCCCCGGCCTCCTCCCCCCTCCCTCACCTTCTACATTTCTACAAAAAAAAAAAGAAGACCGTACTTGAATAGTTTTCTTCTTTCCGTTTTCAGAAGAAAAAGAAAAAGATGACTACTACTACTACATTAGCAAAATTGTGTAGAAGGAATAACAAAGAACACGAGGCAACGTGGTTCGAACCCATCAGAGAAGACGGATTATTAAAAACTGTGAAACTATTTTCGGAAGACGAAGCCAAACTGATTTACGACACTTTGCTTCGCGAAACTAATTGGGGTCCTTACGTGGACAGTTGGGCTCGAAATAAACAATGTACCGTGTATGGTGGAGAAGATAAAGAAATGACTCGACTCCTGAAGGATTTGAACGTTAAAGTCAGTCAGTATTTCTCCAGCAACGGCCTACCGTTCGAAAAATGTGCCGTTACTAGATACAATCGTCGAGTCGATAATTGGCCTTACGACAATCACCGAGAATATGCCGGTTTGGTATTAGGACAAAGAGTACCTTTAATGACATTGTACTGGGGTAAAAATGAACCTAAAATGAAATTACGTAAAGTCGAATTGACTGCCGGCGAATGTATT